>JACEFZ010027503.1:0-142500 GCA_014155875.1 Cepaea nemoralis
TAAACCTTTGGTTTTTAGACATCCAAAACAATCTAGAGAGTTACTGTCGAGTTCCAACAAAGAGTTTCGATACCAAGCTGCCAATCATGGTTTTCCAAACAAGCTTACATTGTGCACGTGACGTTGTTCATGTCCGGCAGGTGTTCCCACTGTTTTCAATAACAAGCCCTCAACTTTCTGTCATGTGGTGACAGTTAAATCCTCCATTCCGTCTGATGTCCGGAACTATAGATGACAAACGGAACCATTCCATATCCTGAGCGGGCAATTATATGTGATTTTAACTGTTATGAACTGCCAGCGCGTTGTATCCCTTCCTTCTCACTCACCACCAAATGTGTATATGGGCTGACCCGATGTAACCCGTGCAGCTGTGTTTACTCTGTTAGTACGACTGTTGTGGCCTAGAAAATATACGCCAAGCAAACGTCGGTATTATTATCTGGTTAACTCATGGCGATCTCGTGACATCGGCCATGTTTAATCGTCTCACACCATCACCAGAGTCGTGGATCAGCGTTGTGTTCTGGTCTCGATTATGTCACGTGGTCTATCCATCTAGATATTTATTTCTCTGCCTTCCTTTTGTTCTTTCCACTACAATCCTGCAGGTTGTTACTAAATTGTCTAGTTCTTTTATTTTTCCTAATTAATAACGTGTCCAAATAATCTTGACTGTCTACGTTTAATTTCTCCAATACGTTTATGGTTTTAATTTGTTCCTTGCAACTTCGGGGGAAGCCACATAAACAAAAGCAACAAACTAAAATTAAACCAAGGGACATAACGATTTGACATATTAAGGGGCATTACCCAATCTAAAAATATTTCTAACACTTACAGTTCTAGCAATTAGTTGTTTGATTTGCCGTTAGTTTCATTTATAAATCAACCATGAATGAAATATCACAGTATTTCAATTATATATGTTAAAGAAAAATAAACAGCGTTTTAACACATCTGATAAATTACTTAGTTACATTTCTTTATATGAAACACATTTTGATAACATGCTTTCATTGATTTTCTGAATAATACATAAAAATTTACTAACTAAATAACCTGATAACAATTATATTTTTGACTGGCCTTTGAAAGGCCAAATAAACTGTGTCTGTTTTATTTTATTTCCCGACCTTTTGACTAATATCAGTGTATTATCTGCACTGGTTCTCACCAGGGCCACATGCAGAGGCGGTCATCATAATGACACACAGAGACGTGCGGGTTTGATGGAGAGGTTCTGGCCCCTGTGGAACACTGAGCCTTCATTAAAAACAAAACCACAACAATCGCTTTCAAATTATCGAGCTTTGGGCTAAGATCAAAGTGTGGTCATCTACACTTGATCTGGCCAGGGTCAATAGCAGGGTGGTCATCTGAACGACACACGGGGAAGTGGAACCTTATGGGGAGACTCTGGCCACTGTGAAACATTGCGCCCTTATTACAAACAAACAAAAAATAAGTTTTTTACACGGACATACGTCATCCACGTTCATTGCTAGAAAACCCACTGTTGGGCGAGGTCACAGCAGGTCTGCAGTCGTCAGAAGCAGTCACACCTCCCACCCACTCCCACCCCCCTCGACCAGTACCTCGCGCCGATTACGTTCCTCACACTTCCGGGGGAGGATTTTCCCGTTTGTTCTTCTCCTGTCGTGCGCTCACACTCTGATTTCCAGCTTGGGGACACTTTAATCTCTGGTGGCGGTTATCCAACAATAAGTTTGTGGACGTGTCAGAGAAAAGGAACATTGCAGTATGTCGTCACAGCAGTAAAGTTGGAGCAGAGGAGAGGCAGGGGGACACGAACGAATGAACTTTATTTTCAAAGGGTTAAGAATTAGGCACGCAGGCCCATCTAGCATTCTATAAAAAGAGATATGCTGGGCGGTTTGGCATCATGGCATGGAGGAATATCAACATCAGACACCAGTGGCAGCACACCAGACACAAAGCTGTGCACAAACATGATCACCTTCACAACACATTTGGGATATTGGATCGAAAATACTAAACCATAATACATAGTATTATATCCACACAACGACAGATAATAAATAGCATATTCACACCAACCCTGTGCTGCCAATGTCAAACTTGGGCATCAACTAAATCACACGCAGAATCAATATCTACGAGATGAGGGGCTAGAGAACTTAACTTTCCGATACCGAGAAATAAATTGTGTTATCAGACAGACAGTGGATCAACACCTTGAGCCACATATATTGAAATGCAGAAAATCAAATGGTTCGGCCATCTCATTAGAATGCAATACCGTCAGCTACCAGCTGTTGTTTTATTTTTATTTTTATTCTGTGTTTTATTTAGCTTTTTATCTGTTTGTGGTGTCCTGTCCTTGATAAAGGTTTGTAGAATCGAAATGTCGACCGTGCTTTGCGGTCCTGTAATACTTATCGTTTTATTTTAATACTTCAGTATTATATATTTATTGATTGTTTTTTGTTTATGTTTTTTGGATAAGTTTCACCTGTCTAAGATGGAGTTTTTATGTAAGGTACGTACTATTGTGTCTGTGTCTAGTATATCTTCTCTTGGCAGGAGTTAAATATACCTTTTATTGTTTGCAACCTAAAAATATGTCTAATCTTTACAGCTTTACTAATTACTTTCTAAACATGTCGTTAATTACAATTGTACATCACACTTTGCTGTCATTTCTTAATACTTTTTATTATATATGTTAAAATATTTTTAAAAACAGCGTATTAATACAAGTTATGCTATTATTTAGTTTCTTATTTGCACAATATATTTTTACAATCTCATTTCCTGGCTTTCCTAGAATAATATATATGTATTTCAGTATCCAATTTAATTGCAGCATCTATTATGAATAAATTCATATTTTTGGCAGGCCTTTGATAGGCCAATCAATAATCAACTTTAAATCTCTTCTCAGCCTTTTGGCTAAGATGATCACATGACACACAGTGACGTAGGGACCTAATGGAATGGCTCTGGAGCGAGCCCTTATTTACAAAAGAAGAAAAGAATTCACTATCAAATTATCAACCTTTTGGCTAAGGTCAAAGAGTAGTCATCTGCACTTGATCTGGTCAGGGTCACCAGCAGAGGTGATCATCCGAATGACACACGGAGACGTGGAACCTCATGCGGCGGCTCTGTCCCCGGTGCGACCGCGCGTCCCTTATACAAAATCACAACATAAGTTTTGATACACGGGCATACGTAATCCATGTCCACTGCTAGAAAAGCTACCGCTGAGCGAGCTCACAGCAGGTCTGCAGTCTTCAGAAGCAGCCACTCCCCCCCCCTCCCACCCTTTTTCCCTCTTTGACGAGTACCTAGCGCCCATTACGTTCCTCGCACTTCCCGGGAGAGGGTCTTCCCGTTTGTAATTTTCCTGCAGTGCGCTCACATCCTGATTTCCAACTTGGAGACGCTTTAATCGCTGATTAATTGATTGATTGATTGATTGAGTTAGGAACCGACATCACACAATACGTTTGTGGACGTGACATAAGAAAGGAAAGTATCTGGCTTCTCTGTGCATACCTTCTTCACGTGCATTGCCAGTGGTTGGATCTTACACAACCCCAACAACTCTAGGACTGGGCGAGGGGCTCCTGAAGCGCGTTGTATGACTAGCAACCATACTGACTATTTCGTAGGTTACAATATACCCCATGTGGTAGGTCGCAGGCACTTTTCCTCTCTCTGTCTCTCTCTGTCTGTCTCTCTCTCTCGCTCTCCTCTCTCTCTCTCTCTCTCTCTCTCTCTCTCTCTCTCTCCCTCTCTCTCTTCTTGCATGTCCACATACACTAGCATTTTGTCTGTTGAAGTGTGCCTATGTAGTACGCGTGTTCCGGCACACCAGTCCACCCAGACCAACAACACAATGGGGCCGTGGTCAATCTTACACGCCTCCTACCCCGCCCCCTTCTTTCTATGTGTTCACTGTACCGTAACATCCAGCACCGTTATAAAAATACACCTGAGATTTCCGTAAACATTCACAGGTCCGTACGTGAGGTGAGTATACAGTTTTTTTTTTTCTCTCTATAAACAGTTTTTTCTATTAAACATTTTCTTCGACTAACATTCTTTTCAATTAACATTTTGTCAATTCTAATTTCCTCTTCATTGCTTCCATTTTTCCATGCATTTGTTCCTCTCGTCCTGTCATCACCTTCTAATGTAGTCACAGGAGTTCTCCTTGACTGTATGTTGTGTTTGTGAATGTGTTTGTTTGCTGATGAAGGCTAACCGCCGCAACGTTCTGTATGTGTCGTAACTCTGTTATGTAAAGCTGCACTACTTTGTGTCATTATATATTGCATGAGAAAGGAAACACTGCAGTATGTCGTCACAGCGGTAAAGTTGGAGCAGGAGAGAGCAGGGGAAGACGAACGAATGAAGGAATAAACTTTATTTTCAAAGGGATAAGAATTGGGCACGCAGACCCATCTAAAGAGAGACGATACTAGACGGTTTGGCATCACGGCATGGAGGAATATCAACATCAGAAATGAATGGCAGCACACGAGGCACAAGGCTACCACAGACATGATCAGACTTTGGGATACTGAAACGGATGTCCACACCATAATATACAGTAAACATAACACTTGATCGCTATTAATTTTAAGTGGTACATTAAATATATTTGATATAAGAATCTGTTTGGTATTGTTGCATGTTTGTTGTTGTTGTTGTTGTTGTTGTTGTTGTTGTTGTTGTTGTTGTTGTTGTTGTTGTCGTCGTCGTTGTTGTTGTTGTTGCCCTCGCTTGAGTTGATCTTTAGCGTACCCAATAACAGCTATTGTTTGTATCACATGGACTGAATTTTGAGCGTGGATTGGCTTTCCTTATTATCATTGTCTCTCTCCATCGAGCTAACCCACTCCGACATCAGAGGTACTTGTATTTTAAGCCCCTAAAGTCAAGGACGAGAAGTCAACATTTTTGTCCAACTGTCCGGTGTAGGGGTTAACCCCTCTACCTCAGCATCAGCACACCGGATGTTTAAGAACGAGCGCTCTTATCCATTCGCCCATAATGACCTAAACAATATCTATGTTTCTATTGATTGCATGTTACATTGCCTACATTCTCTTACTTATTTCTGCCTCTCGCCTGTCAACGTCTGTTGTTAATTAATATAGGTAAGAAAACCTGTTGACCTGCACAAGTTGCTATTCGTTCACATTAATTTTCAAAGGTGGCTTGGTGCTGTCAGTGTTGATAACCATTGTTTTTGTTTACTTTATTTTTATATCCAGTCATTTTGATCGCCTAATGTTTACAATAACTCCGCTATGGTTCGGTTAATACAACAATCGTCCGTGTATCTTTTACTGTTTATTGCTACTCCTCCAATATGGAGTTAAGAGGTCTTCGTGGCCGCTGAGTTAATGTGCTTGCGCTTAAATTTCCGGTGCCCTAACGGCGGTTCAATCCCTACACGGGTCACTTGCACTTGGTGGTTGACTTCTAGTTCAGAAAGCAATGGCACACTCTAAAACATAAAGTTAGTGCATATCCTTTACAGGACGTTGCAGTCAACCCCATGATGCCTTGGCTAATTTACTTTCATTAGTTTGCTATTGCTTTCTGAGCGACCAGCACTAATACATTTGTATGGGAAACCAACGCAAGGCTGTCTGCTTCCACATCGCCCGCAGCTGTGTTTCGAACGCGGTATGCGGGATTTACGAATTACGCCTGTAAGCTCCTTCGCCACGGAGCCGGAGATGTCAAACTACTGAACGTAAAATTCAATAGAAAATCTACCTGTGATTTGGGGTTGTTTGCGACGTCCTGCAAAGCGCATGCAACATATTTAATGTGATTCCAGTCTCCTTTCTACCTGTTTGAATATGTTCTCTGAATAAACTTTGCACAGACCTGGAGGTGATGCATACCCCTTGTCTCACATTTGTGAAGCAATACTTCTAGAGCTCTCAGCTGCGTCTTTCAACCCGGCACACATGACTAGACGGGTTGGTTGTTGAGTGTACGACTTCGCTCTTACAGCTCCTCATGACGGTACAGGTGATTTTGTACTCGGCGGTCGGTTACACACAAGTTCCGAAACTCAGAGCACTCGTGCGGGATAAAACAGGAATGCATGGTTTAAAGGTGAAAGTGTCAACTTCATTGCAACAGGTTTTATCCCATATGTCTCGGTGTCGTTCCATACAGCGATCTGCCACAAGCGTCGCACAAAGTATGAACTCCGTATCCCCAGCGACGTCTCCCATGACGTTATGAGTGGGAACTCAATAAGTTGATTTGTTAGTCATCATCATGTGTCATGTAGCTAATCATGTTCGGCCGCATTTCAGCCATTTCACACCATCACCAGAGTCGTGGATCAGCTTTGTGTTCTGGTCTCCATTATGTCATGTGGTCTACCCATCCAGATATGTATCTCTCTGTCTTCCTTTTGTTCTTTTAATCACAATCTTGTAGGTTGTTACTAAATTGTCTAGTGCTTTTTTTTTCTTGATTAAAAAAGGTGGCCTAAATAATCGTGTCTGTCTATGTTTAATTTCTCTCATCAGTGTTTATGTTTTCATGTATTCCTTGCAGGACTTTCTCATTGTTGTGTTTTGTCTCTCCATGGTGTTCTTTGCATTTTCCTCAGAAAGTACATCTCCACTGCTAACAGACGTTTGCCAGCTTTTCTGATTATTGTACACGATTCACATCCATATAATTGTACACGATTCACATCCATATAATTGTACACGATATATGTAGCAGTTCAACAATCTTTTTTCTAGTCGCAGTTGATATCTCTTTATTGGTCAGTATGTTTCCCATAATGCAAAAAGGTAAAAGACTTCCACTATTTACGCTAAATTATCATAATGAACACCAAATACTATTGTCAGCGTGTTGGATGTCTAGGTATCTGAGCTCGGGCTCACACAGGCAACAATAACTCCGTTAAATATAATATCTAACATTTATTGTATTTCAATATACAGTGCGTTGGCGCAGTGGGTTTAAGAAGCCCGCACTGAGTTGCATATCACAGAGGTTTAACATCATCAAACATTCTAAGCAAACTATCTAGCATATGTCTATGAACCCAAATACACATGGGTCTAAACTATTGAGTCCCTCTAAGGCAGGCCCTGTTGCCTCTTCGATGTCCCGTCTCTCTCTGCCGATCCACACGTGTCGCAATCCGACACGGGTGGTAACTCTGTTCGAGTTCCTCGTGGACCCCGCAATAGGCGGGCCACATCAGTGTCCACGGGACAGTGGACTCACTGACCAGTCCTTCGAGAAGATTCTGGATCACTCTGGCCTTCGAGGGTCTTACTTCTTTCCCTTGGGCGGGAGTTTTAGCCCTTGGCTACTGTCTACTAACTTATGTGGGTTTATCATCTAATGTGAGGCTGTGACAGGAGTCCCCCTCTTCCCCCGATTTGATGGGTTGTTATAAGGTACTTAGTTCTGTACTAATTCTGTCACAGAATCACATAAAGTCGGTGTATGTAGTTTGGTGGACAGTAACTTGGTAACCTACATACTGGCATCAACACTCATGTATTCTCCCATACACCACTTCTCTGATTTGGTGAAGAGATCTCTCTCTCTCTCTCCTGTGTCCTTAACAATGCTTATCTGACCGAAGTTACGTGACGTTTACTAGTTGTTTCTACAACCCGTCCTTCTCATAGTATCCTACTGATACCAAGATAATTAACCTCTGTTTTAAAGAGGATTAACAAGACAAAAGTCTTGGCTAATTAAGTACACCTTCAAATCTTGTTCTGTGTGTGCATTTCAATACACTTTTACTCCCGTATGTTGTATAATGCTAAATATGTAGTTACGTTGTTATTTTATCCCATCTGACTACATGTGTCCCTGTTGGCTTGTTAGTGTGTTGACTAATAAGTTGCTGCTTCTAATAAAGTGACTGCATTTTAATTGATAGTGTTCAGTTTTGAGTTTTGTGTAAATGTGTGCTGAATGTGTGGCTTATTTCCAAGCGTCACGAGTTGGGATATCCTTAATCATGAATTACTCCAATGTGTGTAATACATGATCAGGCATTCCAAGCAGTGGTGCTTAGATGTAGTATCCTAAATGCTAACTATGAGTACTAAACTAACTGCTAAACATGTATCAATAATTTAGACAAGTAGTACAATTTACATGAAAGACGCAGACAAATTAAAATAAATACGTTTTGCGTACAATTTGTCCGCTCAGTATATCGCTCTCTCATTTAATTCATTCACTCTGTCATTCACACATCTGTCATTCAAAATAGTATTTGGTTAAAATATATAATTAAAGTTGAGGTAAGTGTTATTGCCCTTAGAAAAAACGGAATAGGCGATATTTTCCTTTTAAGATAATACGTACTTTTTGTACGATGATTCAAAAATGGGTTATAATTTACATAGAGACAATTTCATAGGAAGGTTATTTAGCCTATGAATAGAAATACCTGTAATATTATGGTAGAAAATGTACAAATTACAGGTTAACACATTTTATATACATAATTCAATGCAAATATAAGACATATTTAATACTAAATTAATTAATTAACTAAGTAACTAAATCCAACGATGATGTGCGCGTTGTCCTCCTGTTGTTAGCGTGTCGTGCCATGAATGTTAATAGCTAGTATGGCTGTCTCTTGAGTGTTGTCGTCGACGTAGTTCTGTTTCGGCTGTTTGCAAAGTCTATTAGCCACAGCAAGTATGGAATGTTCTCAATGTCGAGTATAAGTGTTCTTCATGTTTTCGTGATCAATGTCAGTTCACTAGATGAAATCATTTCACAGTTAATGTCTCTCGCTCGGATTGGTCCTAGAGCTTTAATAATTGGTAGTATAGTTCTCAAAGTTTCACGTTCGTGGGTGTTATATGTAACCTATTCACTGGGGTGTTATTACTTTTAAATGAAAGTTCTTTAGCAGGTGTAAAGTTACACTGTTCTATGCTACGGAATAAAATATCACAATTTCTGGTATGGCGAATGGTCAATGTGCCAAATGTTATTCTGCTGGCGCATTCGTCTGCCGCGATAAAATATCAGCTATAATGTTATCAGTGCCTCTGATATGGCGGATTTCGAAGTCGAAATCTTGGAGAAGAAGACACCCTCTTTGCAAACGATGGTTTTTGGGAACACCTTGCTTAAGTACCAACAATGGCGAATTGTCGGTGAGTACAACGAAGTGGGCACCCAAGAGGAACTTAGACAATCTGAGCATACAAAATAATAGACTTAATGCCTCCAATTCCACTGTAGAGTAACGGGTCTCTGCTTTCTTCAGCTTACGGCTTACGTAGAGAATTGGGTGTCTCACTCCATCCACTTTTTGCATTAAATATCCTCCAATTGCGATAGCACTCGAATCTGTGGTCAAAATAAAGGGTAAATCTATGTTTGGTAATCGTAAGACTGGTGGATTAGAAAAAATGCGTTTCAATCTGCATATTGCATCCTCTAAGCTGGTACTTTTACAAACTTTTGATGGATGACCTTTTGTCAACATATTAGAAAAAACTGATGTAAGTTCTGCCCAATTTGGTATAAACTTAGAATAATAGTTTATAAGGCCTAATAAACTTCTAATTTGTTTCTTTGTGATAGGAACTTCTAGATTGAGAATCTTCGAAACAATTTTCTCATCTGTCAACAGTTTGCCTTCAGAAATTCTATGACCAAGGAAGTATATTTGTTTATAGCCTATTTCAACCTTGGAAGGTTTGATAGTAAGTCCAAAAAGAAAGATTTGGTTGAAGACTTGTTTGAGTGTAAGTAAGTGAGAAGTCATATTAGAAGAATGAATGCATATATCATCAATATAAGCTTGGACATCTTTAATTCCGTGTAATAGCAATCTAGTTAATCTAACAAATGTGGCGGGAGCGTTCTTGAGACCAAATGGAAGATATCTCCATTCGTACAAACCGAGAGGTGTTGCGAATGCTGTTATATGTCTAGAAGCAGGGTGTAGTGGTACTTGACAATAACCTTTCGCTAAATCAACCTTTGAAAATACGGATTATTGAGACATGTTCAAAATGAGGTCTTCACAGCTATTCATCGGCTCCGCATCTGTTGTGGTTATTGTATTTAACCTTCTATAATCGATGCACAAACGGATTGTTTGGTCCTTCTTTTTCACCAGGACAATCGGTGAAGAATATTGAGACATAGATTTCTGAATTATTCTATTTTTCTCTAAATCCAAAATGTCCTTGTCTAAATTTGCTCTATAATGCAGAGGAATAGAATATGGTCTACATTTGACTGGTGTCAGATCTGTCAACACAATTGAATGTGTTATTTTGTCAGTCCGTCCAGGTTTGTTAGAGAAGATATATTTATACTCGTTAAGGAGAGTCAAAATGTCTTGTCGTTGCTGTTGTGTCAAAGTGTCAGAGATTTGTATGTCCTTTATACTACCGTCGTCATTCATAATCGGTACTGGGATTTCAGTATTGTCTACGTCTGTCTGATTTATCACAGATGCTACTGTTTGTAAATTGTCCTCAATGTCCTTGTCGTCGTCGTCGAGATTAATCGTTGTCAATATGTCGTCAAATTGGTCGTCGCTGTCGTTATCACATATTGTCGGTAATGTACATATGTCTTCGTCGTCTTTGTTGTCGTAAGAGTGCGTCGTTAACGATGCTTCGTTTGTCGAGATGTCACTCAGTTGGGTAGTTGTCGTTTCGTTTCTGTCATCAGTTAGCTGCGTCTGCTCACTCGTGTCAGTGTCCTGTCCAGTATAGTATGGTTTTAACATATTTACATGGAATGGCCTCGAGGCAGTTGTGGTTGATTGAACTTCTGCCGTGGGGTTTTTTCCCTTTTTCACCAGTTTCTGACATATATCACATGATCTACAATAGGTTTTTATGTCTTGGCAAAATTTCGGCCAATAAAATTGGGTCAGGACCCTAGCTCTAGTCTTTTCGTACCCCATATGACCTCCAAAAGGTGAATCATGGGCTATCTTTAGTACTTTCTCTCGATGTGCTTGTGGTAACACTACTTGCTGTACCGTGGTCTGATCTCTAGTGTATAATCTAGTCAACACATTGTTCTTTAATCTAAATGACCACGATGCATTTTTAGTTAATTTTGGTTTCAGTCCTACTAACCTAAAATACTGTGAAAGTGTAGGATCTGATTTCTGTTCTTCTCCAAAATTAGTGATGGTAGTGTTTGGTGATACAATTTCTAGTGACTCCTGCAGTTGGTCGGTGTGAGTTTTGTGAGTTGTCTGTCGTGTTATTGCCTTCGTGTGTTCTGTGTGTTGTTGCACATCTACAGGCTTGGTACTTGGTAGATCGGTAGCATCCTTAATTCGAAGTGTTAAGTTGGTCGTATCACTGACAGATTCGACCGCAACTGCATCGTGCACCTCGGTGAATTCTTTCTGAATTACTTCATTGGTTGTCTCGCTTGTTCTTTTGGCAGATTGAGACAAGCATGAATGGTGTTTCTCTTTAGGGTCGCTGTTTGGGTGCTGGATACCGTTTTTCTGCTCCCAATCTCTGATTTCGTTTTCAGAGCAAGGTCGTATGTTGGGCAGATTTCCAAGTATAATATCCGCGACAGGATTTTCTAGGACTGCGCACAATACTAGTCCTGATATGAACGGTGTTCGAATTTCGACAAGAGCAAGGGGGTATTTCTCTATAGTGCCTGAGAATGTGCGACAAGTTACGTGTTTGTGTGTATAGTCTTTGTCGTTGATTAATGTTTTCTTAATCCCACAGAGCGTTGCGCCGGAATCACGAATTAATGTGCACTTTTTGTTATTTACAAACACTGTTGAGAAATTTAGCTTGCCTGTAGAAGATAAGGCAGCATTGGCCGTTTCATTCGAAATAGGGATAGTGTGGCCACATAGTAATGTTGTGTCAAGTTGGAATTTCGTACAGGTGTTACACTTACTGTCTGTAATGGTGTCAATAATGTGCACTGCATTTCCTAGCTCACTCAAACTTTCGCTTTGATTGTCACACTCATTCAGTAAATCAATATCTTCCTCTGAGGAACTTTCAACCAGTGCCGCATTGGCCTGTTTCAGTATTTTACGCCCTTCACAAAAGCGACTATAGTGCCCAAAGCTACTGCAAAAATAGCATTTCACCGCTCTCTGGTACGCATTTCGCTTATTCTTCTGCTTCTCCACGATCATTTTGAGATGGTGCGGGTAGTTGGGCGATTTATCGCACATCGCGTATTCTTCGTGAGTCAAACTACAATATTGGCACTTAACTGGCTTCCTGACATTCGAGCGTGGTTTAAACTTACTTTCAGTTGGTTTCGAGTATCTAGTGTTTACAACTGCTGCTGTTTCGTTCTGACTTAGGTTTAATTGGAAAATATCTCTGTTCGCTGTGAAAAATGCGTTCCCCTTTGTCTCTACATCCTGAATACTCCTACAGTCCATTTGTTTCAAAAACTTAGCAAAAGGTGTGGGGATTGTACTAACTATTTTGTCAATAATAATGAGTTCTTTTAGTTTGTCATGGCTGTTGTTAGTTTTAGCTGAGTTAATCCACTTTGTACACACATCCTGAACTGTAGACACGTAGTCTATAAAGGTTTGGTTTGGTTGTGGGGATAATTTTGCGAACTGTTGTTGGTAACCTGCAGTATCTAAAGAGAAATGTTGGAGAATGCGTTGCTTTAAATAATCATAATCTTTTCTCATTTCCTGCGGCACTGTTTCTATTACTTTCAAAGGTTCCAGAGCTAGGTTTCTCATTAAAATAAATGACCAATCTGATTTTATGATCTTATGGTAGGACATTAGACACTCAAAATTTTCCAGGTATGCACTGATGGAGTCTCCTGAGCAGAATGCCTTGACGAGGCCTTTATACTTGTTATACTTTTGTTCCTCCTCTTTGCTTCTCAGTTTATTTACAGATATTTCTACGTTGGAATCGATTTCCATCTGCTTTAGTTTTATTTGTGTATCGGCATTCAATTGGGCTTGTTTGGCCGCCGCCTCAAGCTCTAATTGTTTCTCTTGAGCCTGCAATTGCATTTTCTTCTCTTCAGCTTGTAGTTGCATCTGCATCTTTTCCCGTTCTGATTGCATCTTTTTCTCTTCTGCCTCCATTTGCATCTTCTTTTCTTCTGCCTGCATTTGCATCTTCTTTTCTTCTGCCTGCATTTGCATCTTCTTTTCTTCTGTCTGCACTTGCCTTTGTTTTTCTTCTCGTTCTATCGCTCTTTCTTCACGGGCAATGTTCTCTGCGTGCGTCTTCTGTGCCCATTCTGACAGTTTGTCTTCTTTATAACCTGATTTCATACCTTGCTCAATACATTTTTCTAAAGTAGACATCTTGTCTTTTACTTGTTGGTAATTTTCTAACGTTAAATCCCTTAGGAAAATGTTGGGGAGTAGAAAATTTAGTTATCTCCCTTAATTATTATATGCGCAAATACAAATGCAAAGTTATGTTGGTTACAAGGTCATGAATATACATACAAATCAATGCAAAGCAAAATGATACATGGATGGATGGTGATAAGTACCGCTTAGGGTTGCAATGAGCATGATATGAAACTTATCTTATGATCCCAGAACTTGTGAATGTTGTCTTGTACTCTCGCCACTGTTGGATAGTTTACATAGGTTACACACCACACAACTCGCGGAACAATCTGCTCGTAGAATGAGAAAACATTTGTAACAGTCAAAAAATGTCACAGTCATGTCAAAATAGTTTATAGTATTAACATCATTGAGAGACTAGCTGCAGAGGGACTCATATTAATACTAGTTGATCACTAGATAGATGCAAATTTGTTAAACTTCTTCAAACATCAATTTGATATGATTAATTTACTATTTTACTTGGCAATCAATAGCCGTCTATATGTAAAGCTTGTGCCAAAACCGGAGATCTTAGCCCCCAAAAAGCCTGTCAGCGTGTTGGATGTCTAGGTATCTGAGCTCGGGCTCACACAGGCAACAATAACTCCGTTAAATATAATATCTAACATTTATTGTATGTCAATATACAGTGCGTTGGCGCAGTGGGTTTAAGAAGCCCGCACTGAGTTGCATATCACAGAGGTTTAACATCATCACACAGTTTAACATCATCAAACATTCTAAGCAAACTATCTAGCATATGTCTATGAACCCAAATACACATGGGTCTAAACTATTGAGTCCCTCTAAGGCAGGCCCTGTTGCCTCTTCGATGTCCCGTCTCTCTCTGCCGATCCACACGTGTCGCAATCCGACACGGGTGGTAACTCTGTTCGAGTTCCTCGTGGACCCCGCAATAGGCGGGCCACATCAGTGTCCACGGGACAGTGGACTCACTGACCAGTCCTTCGAGAAGGTTCTGGATCACTCTGGCCTTCGAGGGTCTTACTTCTTTCCCTTGGGCGGGAGTTGTAGCCCTTGGCTACTGTCTACTAACTTATGTGGGTTTATCATCTAATGTGAGGCTGTGACAACTATGCACATGATAAGAAATCATAAAACGGTACTTCGCTTGTTTACTTTTTTTTAAATTATTTATTTAGAGCATTCCAGGTTATCATAACAACAACAACAGGCTAGCATAATTGTTGAGTGGTGACCGAATTTATAAATAATTATGTTCTGAAGAAACCACGTAAACAAAGGGAAGAAACAAAATTACATTAATGCATGGGACATAACAACTTAAGATATTAAGGGACATTATCTAATCTAAAGATATTTCTAACATTTACATTTCTGGCAATTACTTTATTAATTTCTCGTTAATTTTATTTGTAAATCAACCCTTACTACAATTTTTAAATACTTCAGGTTACAAACGTAAGAAAATTTAAGTTAACACCCCAAAAATAATTTTGCTTAATTTATGCACAATACATTTTTATTAACTGCTTTCTTGGCGATTATAGAATAATATATGCCTAACTTTAACATCTGATCGTGGCCTATTGTTCATATTTTAACACTCATATATTTGGCAGGCCTTTGATAGGCCAAACAATCTTCGGCGTATTTTTATTTCTCGGCGTAATGGCAAGGATCAATGTGTAGTTTCTGCACTTCATCTGGCCAGGGTTAGCAGAAGAGGCGGTCATCCGGATGACGCAAAGGGACGAAGAACCTCATAGGGCGTCTTATCCCTGGAGAACAGAACGCCCTTATTTAAAAAATAAAGGTTTTATACACTGATAAACAATAATCAATGTTCACTGCTAGAAAACACTGCTGGGCGAGCTCAAAACAGGTCTGCAATCGTCAGAAGCAGCCACCCCCCCCCCCCTCGCCCGCCACACCCTCGACGAGTACCTAGTATCCATTATGCACCTCACAATTCCCGGGGGACGGGTGTTCCCTTGTGTCCTTCTCCTGTCGTGTGCTCACATCCTGATTTCCAGCTTGGAGACGCTTTAATCGCGGGTGGCGGTTATCCCACAATAAGTTTGTAGACGCGTCGTGAGAAAGGGAACACTTCAGTATGTCCTCACAACGGGGAAGTTGAAGCAGAGGAAAGGCAATGAGAAACGAACGAACAAACTTTATTTTCAAAGGGTTAAGAATTGGGCACGCAGGCCCGTCTAAAGAGAGACTAAGCTGTGCTGTTTGGCATCATGGCATGGAGGAATATCAACATCAGAAAAGGAGTGACAGCACACGAGACACAAGGCTGTGCACAGACATAATCACCATCGCCAGACTTTGGGATATTGGATCGAGAGTCTAAACCATAATATATAGTAAATACCAGGGACTATGAGGAACAAACCAGAACTCAATCCAATGCTGATGCCCTGACTCTGAGAGGCAATAGGAACACAACCCTGATCCCAGACTCTGGTGTTCGTGTGATAAGGCGAACCTGGTCGCTTATCTACAATATGGCACATGATGGTGATGGCACAGGGATTATGAGGACTGTACCAGGACTCAATCCAAAACTCTGTTTTTGTCCTGGTTCTGAGAGACAAACAGGAAAACAGAAGAAGAAGAAATAACAGAAACTGGTTTAGTAAATCTAACTTAAAAACAAATAACACAAGAACAAAACAGACTTTTCCCGACTATACTGTTACGTATTAAATAAAGAGAATTGTATATTTATAAATTCCTTTATTTCTACATAACTTAAAAACTTAGCGAAAAGCTGTTGATTGTGAGGATTCCATTCTTCATGTGCCATGCCGGTAAGCGTGGGCGGTCATGTTCTGCCATCTTACTCGATCACCAGAGTCGTGGATCAGCTCTGTGTTCCTGTCTCGACCATGCCACCAGGCCAAGCCATCCAGGTATTTGCTTCTCGGTCTTCCCCTTGGTCTCCTCCCTTCGATCTTGCCAGCTGTCACCAAGTTCTCCAATTCATTTCTTCTCATAACATGCCCAAAAATTTTGACTCTGCGTCTAATGACTCTAATCAGTTTACGATCTTCATTTGTTTCTTGAAGGACTTGTTCGTTGGTTTTTCTATCTGTCCATGGTATTCTTTGCATTTTCCTCATAAACCACATTTCCACAGCCATTAGCTGTTTTTCAGCTTGACTGCTTATTGTCCAAGCTTCACATCCATACAAAAGTATAGGTTCTATGTAGCATCTCAACACTCGTTTCAATTGATATCTTTTTGTTGGTCAGTATGTTTTTCATCTTGCTAAAGGCTACCTTCGCAATGGCAATTCTTGTTCTAATCTCTTCAAGGCATCTCCCATCAGATGTTATGACTGTGCCGAGATAACAGTATCGATTGACTTGTTTAAGAATATGCCCAAACAATCGTATATGACATTGTGGTATTTCCTTCTTCCCAGTGACGACCATAATCTGTGTCTTCTTAATATTCAGTTCTAACCCTAGTTGTTCACTGTGTGCAACAACCGCATCTACTAAATTTTGCAGGTCTTGTTCATTGTCTGCAATCAAGACTGTGTCATCTGCATATCTAATGTTATTGATGTATAGTCCCCCAATGTTGATTCCTTCCATATCTTCTATATTTCTAAATATATATTCACTGTACAGGGAAAAATGATCTGGAGACATTACACATCCCTGTCTCACACCTCTTTTAATAGGCTGACATTGACCTACATCGTTATCAATTCTTATGGCAGCTTGTTGTTTCCAATATATGTTTTTTACAAGTCTAAGGTCCTTTCCATCAATTTGTAGATCTTCAAGCATCCTTATCATGTCAATATGTCTCACTTTATCGAAAGCCTTTGTGTAGTCAATAAAGCAAAGATATAGATCCTTGTTTACTTCTATAGATCGCTCAATTACTGTTCTCAGTATATACACAGCATTTGTGAGGATTACAGAACTATTTAGCGTAATGAGCCACATAACTAAGATACTACTCAAGGTCATACAAGAAAGAATTCAACGTAAAATAGATGAGGAAGTAGCTGAAGAACAATTTGGGTTCCGCAAAAAAAAAAAGAGGCACCAGAGAAGCAATTATCTGTTTGAGGATGTTACTTGAAAAATATATAGAAGTTGAAAAAAGTATATATGTTTGTTTTATAAACCTCAAGGAAGCGTTTGATAGAGTACAACATGAACGACTAATTACGTGCCTTCAAAATATAGGAGTAGACGGAAAGGACATCAGACTTATTAGTAACTTGTACTGGGAACAAGTGGCGTCTATTAGATGCGGAAATAACTATTCGTCACCTATAGAGATAAAAAGAGGAGTACGGCAGGGATGTGTACTGTCCCCAAGCCTCTTCAACCTATACACAGAAAGAATATTTAAACAAGTTGAAATGCCTGGATTCAACATCAATGGAAGAATAATAAACAATCTTAGATAAACAGACTATACCGTGTTACTAGCAGAAAGTGAGCAAGAGTTACAAGATCTAGTTAACAAGTAAAACAGCACAGTGCAGAATGTGGCTTAGATATTAACATCCACAAAACAAAAACTATGATAATTAGCAGTGAACAGGAAAGGTCATCAATGAACATCCCAGTAAACTGGCAGATACTAGAACAAGTAACAAGTTTCTCTAATCTTGGACATATAATAACAGACGATGGCAGAAGTGAAATAGAAATCAAACAGAGATTAGGAATGGCTAAAAATGCTTTCAACAGCATGAAATCATTATTAACATCTAGAGAGATTAACATGAGATGTGTCAAGTGTTACGTATATTCTTTATATAACTTTCTATATAACTTTCTCCATAATCTCGTATACTCTCGTGAAGTAACGTGACGTGCGTAAGAAACGGTGGCGGTCCTATTAGCGTCGGTAACTTACGGGGAATGTGGCTCAGAAAGCAATGGCAAACTACTGAGTGTAATCTTGCCTAGTACACCAACAGCAGCTGGAAAAATGCTGTTGTTGACTGCAACGTCCTGTAAGGGATATTTTCAAAACGTATATTCAACGCTACGGTATGGTGCGGAAGCTTGGACATTGAACAAGCAACTAGAAAGTTGCTTAGAAGCCCTGGATATGTTGATATACAGACGATTATGTTGTATTTCACGGAAACAAAATCAATCAAATGCAGAGGTTCTAGAAAAACTGGGAATGAAGAGAGATTTGATGAAAGAAATAAAGAGGGGGAAAGTGAAATATTTCGGCCATGTTAAAAGACATCATACTCTTATACAAACCATACTGGAGGGCAAGGTTGAGGGCAAGTGAGCAAGAGGCAGACAATGATACAAGTGGGAAGATAACATCAATAGATGAACGAACATCAGCCTGACAGAATATACAGTCAAGGCAAGAGACAGACAGTGTTGAAGATCCATTGCAGCCAACCTTCATTGTGGAGACGGCACCTGAGTGATTGATTGATTGAACCACGGAACAAACCTGGATCATTAATATCGTGATGTTTCGGAAGCTGACATATTGTGGCCATGTTAAGTGTCACGTGGTTTGGTCAGAACCGGGATAGAAGGCATAGTTCCTGAGAGAGGGGCCGGGGGTTGACAAACACGACATTGAACACGTGACATTCTTCTTCTTCTTCTTCGTCTTCTTCAGCGTTCCGAGCCATTGAGGTTCATTGCTGCAGATACAGTCCGTCTCCATTCGTCTCTCTGGCTGACCTTCTCTTGCCAGTGGTTGATTACAAGTGCCTGTAGGTCTGTATGTATATTATCTCTCCGCCGTCTTCTTGGTCTACCTCGGGGTCTACGGTCATTTATTTCCTGAGTGTAAGCGAGTTTTGTTTCCCTATTATCTTACATTCTTTCTATATGCCCCAGCCATTGTAGTTTATTAGCCTTCATGATACCAGTGATTAGCGGGGACTTAAAACAGATCATAAATGTCTTTGTTACTTCTTCTTTTCCACTCTCCACTTTGTGTATCCCTAATGGGCCCAAAGATGCGTCTTAAAACTTTGTTCTCAAAGGTTTGTAAACGGGACATTGGGGCATGGAAATAAATCAGGAAAGGGGATTGGCAAAAGATGGTGAGCCTCTGCGACGGGCCGTGATGAGAGCGACGTTCTGTTGGATAAATGCTACATGATGATGATAATTGTCGTAACCTAGTTGCCAGGTAAGGATGTGTTCAGGCTTGGTCCTTAAAACGTCCTAAACATTCATAGAGAACGTTGTGACAACCGGGGAGACTAAGGATGTGAGAGAGAGAGAGAGAGAGAGAGAGAGAGAGAGAGAGAGAGAGAGAGAGAGAGAGAGAGAGAGAGAGAGAGAGAGAGAGAGAGAGAGAGAGAGAGAGTTTGACAGGGGGAGATACTGTTGGATGTGTTGATAAACCGGCTATAAAGAATATCGGCTATGAAGATTATTGGCTATGAAGAATATCGGCATTGATTTATCAAACGGTTGACAGATGGTTGCGTGAATAGCCCACAGGGCTAACGATATAGAGGGAGATAGAAAACTATACGCAGAAGAGAACTAAGAGACATTTTAAAAATGGTTAGTCCATTGCTTTCAGAACGACTGGCACTCATATCAGTGTATGAAAACCGACGCAATGCGGTCTGATTCCAAATCGGCCGCAACAGTGTTATGAACGCTGTATGCGGAATTACGAATTACGAATTGTGCCAAAAGCACCGTTAGAGTCAAAGAAGGATAATATAGGGAAGGCATGGACAGGGCTGACAGAGAAGGATAATATAGGGAAGTCATGGACAGAGCTGACAGAGAATGATAATAGAGAGAAGGCATGGACAGGTCTGACAGAGAAGGAGAATATAGTGAAGGCATGGAAAAGGGCTGACAGAGAAGGATAATAGAGGGAAGGCATGGACAGGGCAGTAGAGGATACTGTTAGTGAGTGAGTGAGTGAGTGAGTTAGTTAGTGAGTAAGCAAGCGAGCGAGCGGAGCAAGTTAGTTAGCCAGTCAGTTAGTTAGTTATGTTAGTTAGTTCGTTATCTAGCTAATTAATTAGTTAGTAAGTTAGTTAGTTAATTAGTTAGCTAGCTAGCTAGTTCGTTAGATAGATAGTTAGTTAGTTAATTAGTTAGTTGGTTAGTTAGTTATTTAGGTAATTAGTTAGTTAGTTAGTTAGTTAGTTAAATAGTTAGTTAGTTAGTTACTTAGATAATTAGTTAGTTAAATAGTTAGTTAGTTAGATAGTTAATCAGTTGGTTAGTTAGTTAGTTAGTAATTTAGTTAGTTAATTAGGTGGTTGGTTGGTTGGCTGGCTGGCTGGTTGGTTGGTTAGTTAATTATTTAGTTAGTTAGCTAGTTAGTTAATTAATTAATTAGTTAGTTAATTAATTAGTTAGTTATTTAAATAGTTAGTTGATTAGTTATTTAGTTTGGTATTTAGTTAGTTAGTTAATTAGTTAGTTAATTAGTTTGTTAGTTAGTTATGTTAGTTAGTTAGTTAGTTATCTAGCTAATTAATTAGTTAGTAAGTTAGTTAGTTAATTAGTTAGTTAGCTAGTAGCTAGCTAGCTAGTTCGTTAGATAGATAGTTAGTTAGTTAATTAGTTAGTTAGTTGGTTAGTTAATTATTTAGTTAGTTAGTTAGTTAACTAGTTAGTTAGTTAGTTAATTAATTAGTTAGTAAGTTAGTTAGTTAGTTAATTAATTAGTTAGTCAAATAGTTAGTTAGTTAGTTACTTAGATAGGTAGTGAGTTATTGAGTTAGTTAGTTAGATAGTTAATCAGTTTGTTAGTTAGTTAGTTAGTAATTTAGTTAGTTAATTAGGTAGTTAGTTAGTTGGTTAGTTAGTTGGTTAATTAGTTAGTTAGTCAGCTAGTTAGTTAGTTACTTAGTTAGTTAGTTAATTAGTTAGTTAATTTGTTAGTTAGTTAGCTAGCAAGCAAGTTGGTTAGTTAGTTAGTTAATTAGTTAGTTAATTAGTTAGTTAATTAGTTAGATAGTTAGTTAATTAGTTACTTAGTTAGTTAATATAGTTTGTTAATTAGTTAGTTAGTTAATAAGTTAGTTAGATAGTTAGTTAGTTAGTTAGTTACTTAGTTAATTAGTTAGATAGTTAGTTAGTTAATTAGTTAGTTAGTTAATTAGTTAGTTATATAGTCAGTTAGTTAATTAGTTAGTTAATTAATTAGTTAATTAGTTAGTTAGTTAATTAGTTAGTTAATTAGTTAGTTAGTTAATTAGTTTGTTAGTTAATTAGTTTGTTAGTTAATTAGTTATTTAGTTAGTTAGTTAGTTAATAAGTTATCTTGTTAGTTAGTTAATTAGTTAATTAGTTAGTTAGTTAATTATTTAGTTAGTTAATTAGTTAGTGAGATAGTTAAATAGTTAGTTGGTTAGTTAGTTAGTTAATTAGTTAGGTAGTTAATTAGTTAGTTTGTTAGTTAGTTAGTTAGCTAATTAGTAAGTTAGTTAGTTAGTTACTTAGTTAGTTAGTTAATTAGTTACTTAGTTAGTTAGTTAATTAGTTAGTTTATTAATTAGTCAGTTAGTTAGTTAGTTATTTAGTTAGTAAGTTATTAGTTAGTTAGTTAGTTAATTAGTTAGTTAGTCAATTAGCTAGTTAATTAGTTAATTAATTAGTTAGTTAGTTAGTTAGTTCGTTCTTTTGTTCGTTCGTTTGTTAGTTAGTTTAGTGAATTAGTTAGATAGTTAGTTAGTTAATTAGTTAGTTAGTTAATTAATTAGTCAGTTATGTTAGTTAGTTATTTAGTTAGTTAGTTAAGTAGTTAGTTAGTTCGTTAGTTAGTTAGTTAGTTACTTAATTAGTTAGTTAGTTAGTTACTTAATTAGTTAGTTAGTTAGTTACTTAATTAGTTAGTTAGTTAGTTAGTTAGTTAGTCAGTTAAGTAGTTAGTTAGTTACTTAATTAGTTAGTTAGTTAGTTAATTAGTTAGTTAATTAGTCAGTTAAGTAGTTAGTTAGTTTGTTAGTTAGTTAGTTCGTTCGTTCTTTTGTTCGTTAATTAGTTAGTTAGTTAGTTATTTAGTTAGTTAGTTAGTTTATCCTTTACAGGATTTAGCTGTCAACACCAGCATCTTTCAGCTGTATGTTGATCTCTTGGCAAGATTACGCTCAGTAGTTTGCCATTGCTTTCTGAGCGGCCGGCTCAGTATCCCGCAAGTCACGAGCGGGGGTCGAACCGCCTCAGTTCTCGCTCCGCTATGAGACTCTGCGTGATAAACGGGATTACAGAGAGAAAGTGTTGTAACTCCACAGCCAGAGAGACCGGTACTTAGTTAGTACAGTCAAAATGAGCAATCTGGACATTTTGAGGAAGGTTATGTCATATTATCACAAACATCAGAAAGAGTCGGTAATATTTTTGGCCGCATTATGAGAAGCAAAAACTGGAACAAGTTGTGAGAACTAAAAATATTTGTGGAAAGAGAGATATAGGAAGGCATAGAGAGAACATTCTTGACAGTCTTACATTATGGCACAGAGGGGAGTTAACACATGAATTGATCCATGCCGCTGGAGATGGCCACTTGTGGAGAAGCATGATCGCCCATGCCATCTGGCAAGGCACTTGATGATGATGATGATGACAAACATGTAAAAACACATGCATCCATGCATGCACCAGCACACACATATAAAAATGCACCATCATCATCTAGTGCCTTGCCGGCTGGTGTGGGTGATCATGCTTCTACACAAGTGGCAATCTTAAGCGGCATGGATCAATTTGTCTGTTCACTCCCTTCCGTGCCATGACAGAAGACTGTCAAGAATCTTCTCACCCTGTCTTCCTCTATCTCTCTTTCTATAAATCTTCTCGGTTGTCACAATATGCTCCAGTTTTGTCTTCTCATAACGTGGCCAAAAATCGATGACAGCCTCTTTGGGATGTTTGTCATAAGTTGTCTTTGCGACTAAGCTTCCCGTTAAAATGTCCTGATTGCTCAGGACATACAAATACATACATTGTGTTAATCATTTTCTAAATCCCCAGGACATTGGGGTTTTTATTTGCGCTTGCTCGCTTTGAACTCAAGCGGAGTCCATACACACTACTTCTAGTAGTGCTGGACTCAATTTTGCATACGGATTAGCTTTCCCTTTTAACAGTATCCCTCGCCATCAGGCAAATCCACTCTGACTTCAGAGGTACTTGTAATTTACATCCTCAAGTCAAGGACAATAGGTCAACATTTTAGTCCAACTTTCCGGTGTGGGGACTGAACCTCTTACCTTGGCATCAGCACACCAGATGTTTAAGAACATTCTTATCCATTCAGCCAGGCTGACCTAGTGTTGGTACCTCCTGATGAGGCACCTCAAACCTTCGAAGGAAACATGTCCACCCCAGGTCTAGTCCCAGCCAGTCTACATGTGCTGGGCTGAACCCTGACCTGGTTACATCCTGATACATCTCTGCACAGATGTGAAGTTCCAGTACTGGACACACACACACCCTGCTGACTTCTGGGCTTGGAGACGGGATGGAGATCTCTGCTGTACAGTCTACGTGTAGACAGTATCAAAACCAATCTCACTATGATAGAGACACAAGTCTTTTAGGACTCAAGACAACCTGAACAATGCATCTGGCTTAAAGAGTTCAAGAAACTCAGTATTCCAGACAAACCAACCATTCATTCATTCAGTAGCATGTCCTATGCAGAACCTCACTTCAATAACAACCTTCGGGAAAACTTCTCCGTCATAAGCAAGATATCCTATCCAGTACAGACATTTGGAGATCATTTGCCACATCCTGCACCCATCTTCTCTTTGTCCTTCCCCTTCCTCTCTTCCTGGGCATATATCCCTCCATTATTGTTCTCACCAAACTTTCAAGATATTTCAAGTTACCAAAATATTTCAATTGTCTTTGTCCTTAGTATCCAAACTTCTTTAATATTCAGATCTTGTTGCATGGATGCATTTGTTCTTTTATGTATCCAAGATATTCTTAGAAATTGTCTATAACATTTAGATTCAAAGGCATTTATGTGCTGTTCAGTAATTGTTTAGACCAACCAACCAGCCAAACATAAATAATAGATCTAACTTAACTGATTTCTTTTAAACATTAGTAATATTTATCTCTACTTCACTGCTATATGTATAGTAACAAATCACATAAGTACACATGTATGTATGTACATCAATGTGGTTAGTGAGCTCTTTTACCAAGACAGTGCCTTAGGTTCAACCCCCAGTCGCTACAGGATGCATCTTCAATTTGTTTTATACCAGTACCTCTACTCCGTTCAAGCTCAGAAGAGAGGTTATATTAGGGACCATCCCTGGCTCAGGTTAATAATCCTGTCACTTAGTCAGCTACAAATAGAATATTAATTTGATTTAAAGGTATTTGTTGTCCAAAGATAATAATGGCTTGATTATGATGCACTTTTTTTAACCAGTAAACGTCTAGGATCAATTCAGCCTCACAAATTGAGGCACTTTTGTACAATTATTTAGGAAGGAAAGGTGGTGCGAAAGTTAACTGGCGACCTCACCTCATTAAGCTGTGAGCTAGATTATGTGAAGGCTAACATTTCCATACTCTTGGTAGCAACACTCCTTACCTCTATATCTATAAATCTTACAAAACGTCGATAAGCATTTGATGAATCCATGTTCCAAGGGAAAGAATTATAGTGCAATTTATTTATGTCTTTCCCTATTTATTTCCCTTGTAAATGATAGTAACTTTAAGTGTAAAAGTTTGAGTCTAAACTCAGCTGAGGACAAGAATTTTAGAACACAAAGGAGCCTAAATTTAAGGAACCTAATACTGTCAAAGTCTTTCCCAGCTGATATCTGGGTAGTGAATTTTATTCATTATTATTATCAAATATATCAAACCAAAGCAATTATCAATTATAATAATTGAATCCTTATAAATAAAATATAAGCAATTATAATCAAAGATAACAAATGAATCATTCTGAATCAAATCAAAGTAATAATAAATGATAACAAATATAACATTATGAACCAAATATAAGCAATAATCAAAGATAACAACTGAATTATTCTAAACCAATTTAAAACCATAATCAATGATAACACATGAATCATTCTAAATCAAATATAAACAATAACCAAAGATAACAAATGGATCAATCTATCACAATAAACCATTACTTTATCTATCTCTTCCTTTACACTGCTTCTTTCCTCTTTCTTTCTTGGACTCTAATCCTAAGTGGCAGGTCAATGTTGCTTCTGTAGAAGTGATGTTAGCCTCAAGTTCGGCTAATATCCCTGACTTTAACTTTTCAGATTTGATACTGAAGGACCAGTACTCTTGTGGTGAAATCAGCTCATGAGTTGTGCTACCTTGTTCATGAAAGGGCTGTAAATTATTAAGCAAATTGTGTGAATAGTTTGTTTTTTATCTCTTTAGATTTAAAAATTCTATTAATATTACTTTCTGTGCTGATATTCACAAATGTAAACACTCTTAAGATTAATTTATGTAAAAATATCTAAAAATCTAAATAGTCTTTGTGTTAATTAATTTCTAATTTATTTACAGATGGATCTGAACCTGATATAAAAGTACTTTTTAAATTTAAATCCACTTTATAAACTATTAACACAATTTGTAAGTACATATAACAATTTTCAAAAGAGGTCAGTTGGCTGAATGCATAAGAGTGCTCATTCTAAAATATCTGGTCCATACACACTACTTCTGGTAGTGCTGGACTGAATTTTGCGTGTGGATTAGCATTCCCTATTAACATGTGTCCCTCACCATCAGCGAACTCACTCCGACTTCAGAGGTACTTGTAATTAATGTCCCCAAGTCAAGGAAGACAGGTCAACATTTTAGTCCAAATGTCCGGTGTAGGGGTTGAACCCCTTACCTTGGCATCAGCACACAGGATGTTTAAGAACACATGTTCTTATCCACACGGTCATGCAGACCTGCTCACACATGAGTGCAGGAAGACATATTCTTCAGGTGTACATTTGTATATTGAATCAGAGAAGAGTACTGCTACTCCTACTCCAACTACAACTACTACTACTCCTATTCCTCCTCCTCCTACTACTACTACTACTACTACTCCTACTCCTCCTACTCCTACTACTACACCTTCACTTGCTGTCGCCGACACAGCTGCCAGTGTTGGGAAAAGTTTTAATATATTGTATCATCAATTACCAAAAATGGTGACACAATGAAAGAAATTAAAAGACAAATTGTGCTTCAAAAACTAAAACAACTGAATAAATTGTGGTGTGGGATAGATAGACCTACAAAAATAATATTTTTAAGAGCATGAATCTTTCTCATTGCAACTTACGCCTCTGAGACCTGGACACTTACTAAACAAGCTGAACAACGCATAAATGCCTTTGAATATAAATGTTATAGACAGGGTTCTAAAAATGTCTTGGATACAGAAAAGAACAAATGTATCCATACAACAAGATCTGAATACTGAAGATGGTTGGCTACTGAAGACCATAAAGCAAAGAAAATTTAAATATTTTGGTCACTTGAAACGTCATGAAAGTTTGGCGAGAACAATAATGGAGGGGTATATGCCCGGGAAGAGAGGAAGAGGAAGGCCAAAGAGTAGGATAAGCTACTGAATGAATGAATGAACTTCTCATGATCCATGAATGTCATATATTTAAAATGCCTACCTCACTTAATGTGCTCTGTCTCCAGGTTGCGATATAGCTGTCATAATCTGCAACTTCCCCGGTGTAAGGAGTGCATGCTTGGGCTACTGGGCAACACCGGTGTGCTTGGGGAGATTTGTCAGAATTTCTTCCAGTTTGACCAGTCCCAGTTTCTTTATAATTCCCAATCTGGAACCAAAAAAAAGTCAACTGAACTTACTGAGCTCTTTCTAAGCTAGACAACACATCTGTCTGATCCAAAATAAATATTGTTCGTTCGTTCGTTCATTCCATGTATCACACCATCATCATCAAGTGCCATGTCAAAAGGCTTGAGTGGTCATGGTTCTCAATCTCACACAGTCACCAGTCACGACCATGCATGCTGCCAAACCATCAAGGTATTTATCCCTTTGTCTTCATCTTGCTCTCTTCCCATCAAACTTGCCAGTTGTCGCTAAATTTCCAGTCTATTTCTCGTTGTCAGAAATCGATACTGTATCGTCTGCATATCTTATATTATTTATATATAATATGCATTACTTAAATCTCTCTGTCCATGTCTGTTACCATTGTCAGGTAACATACATTCCCTAAGTCTCTCCATCACTGTCTGTTACCATTTTCAGGTAGCATTCATTCATTCATCATGTGCCATGTTATTATATCTTTAACATTAGGTCTGACTATACTAAACAAATTTGGCTATACAGCTTTGAAGGTAACACTCTATTGCCTTTTTCTCTGTGGTTATTGTACCCCATTAGTATTTATTGTCAAATCTTTTGATATTAAAGAGCTAACAAATGCACCCCAGTCATCAACTGATTATATAAAAAGTTATCTGCTTACATTATCCTATTTGGTTACAAGAGAGTGGCAGTGGTATAGTGGTTACTTGCTTGCCAAGAAAGTGATCTGTGTTCAATCCGCACCAGAGGCTGGATACATTTATACAACCAGTATGGCTCTGCTCAACCCAGCCTAACAACATGGGACAATTTTTGGGGTTTTCTGGGAATTTTATGTGAAGAAAAGGTAACTGAAAGGTCACCTGACCCCCATGTCTCATGGCCTAAAGTATCTGATGGCCTAACACTTCACAACCCAATGACAGTATGAGCTACGAATAATATGTCCTCATATGCATCTTTGTACAATGTGAACTGGCGAGTGTCTGGCCAAGATTGAATTCACCCTGGCAATCAATGAACGAAGCACAAACAACTCTTGAGGATAAGTGGTGTCCTGTAAATAGAATGTGAAGTTTAGTGAGATTTCTACAGCCAATGCACTATTGCGTAATGGTATCTTTCTTCTTCCTCCTACTTCCCTTCTTCTTCCACTTTCAATTCCTCTTTCCCTTCCCCTCTTACAACCCCACCACCTCTTACCCCCTCCACTTCTTGCCCCCCTCCCTCCCTCCCCTCCCTCCTTCTTACCCCCTCCCTCCCTCTCTCTTACCCCCTCCCTCCCTCTCTCTTACCCCCTCCCTCCCTCTTACCCCCTCCCTCTTACCCCCTCCCTCTTACCCCCTCCCTCCCTTTGACATGTTGGGAGTTGGAAGCAGTACCCACCTCGACTTACCCCACAATGAAGTAACGCTATGAGGATGGGACTAATTTCATTTGGAGGGGATGGGTCCTTGGAAGCCAAAGTGTCCCATAATAGTTCAGGAAATCTAGGGGTTTCCCAGGAATATTAATTTCTTCCCTCCAAAATCTTCCTTCCCGAAAAGAGAAAATTAATTAGCTCGAGAGTCCCCCACCTATGATCATTTTCCCTTTTAGGTGAAATGGTCACAGGAAATTTATAAAATTTAAAGTTCCCTTTTCTGAGTAACCTGGAACATGGGAGATTACAATAGAACAGACTTAACTGTCTATTAGTGTTTACCCAGTCACCTGTAGTTCCAGATACTACCTTTATGTGATGTAGTTTCATTAACTAAACACATAGATAATAAAATGTTTTGTCACACCACAATGTACTTGACAGAAGAATGCAGGAAAAGTTAATTTTGTTTATTAACCCAAAAGCTGTGGAATTAAGCAAGTGAAGCATTTATGACAATATGCGACACTCCCTCTTACCCCCTCCCTCCCTCCCTCTTACCCCCTCCCTCCCTCTTACCCCCTCCCTCTTACCCCCTCCCTCTTACCCCCTCCCTCTTACCCCCTCACTCCCTCCCTCTTACCCCCTCACTCCCATCCCTCTTACCCCCTCCATCCCTCCCTCTTACCCCTCCATCCCTCCCTCTTACCCCCTCTCTCCCTCCCTCTTACCCCCCTCCCTCCCTCTTACCCCCCTCCCTCCTCTTACCCCCACTCACTTCCTCTTACCCCCCTCCCTCCCTCCCCCTCCCTTACCCTCCCTCCCTCCCTCTTACCCCTCACTCCCTCCCTCTTACTCCCTCCATCCCTCCCTTTTACCCCCTCTCTCCCTCTTACCCCCTCCCTCCCTCTTATCCCCTCCCTCCCTCCTACCCCCTCCCTCCCTCTTACCCCCTCACTCCCTCTTACCCCCTCACTCCCTCCCTCTTACACCCCCTCCATCCCTCCCTCTTACCCCTCTCTCCCCTCTTACCCCTTCCCTCCCTCTTACCCCTCCCTCCCTCCTACCCCCTCCCTCCCTCTTACCCTCCCTCTTACCCCCTCCCTCCCTCTTACCCCTTCCCTCCCTCTTACCCCCTTCCCTCCCTCTTACCCCCTTCCCTCCCTCTTACCCCCCTCCCTCCCTCGCTCTTACCCCCCTCCCTCCCTCGCTCTTACCCCCCTCCCTCCCACCCCCCTCCCTCCCCACCCCCCTCCCTCTTACCCCCCCAATCAAGCCATCTTTACAAAGATTGTCATACCTCTTCACTGTTGTGACGTTCCAGTACAAACATTGCATACCCTGTTAGTTTCTGAGCATAGAGAGGGAAGGGATCCTCTGCATCACAACTCCCATGGAGACTATACTAGGGGGTAAGGTCTCTACACCAACCTCACTCCAATACAAGCACCTCTTGGATGTCAACAGTGGTGCCCAGAAACCGGCATCTATGCATTTCAACATTTCTAACCACAATGCTGTGGCCGAAATATAGGTCATGGCCATCAAATCTTGCACGTCTTACAAACGAGATCGTATGACATTGGAAAACTGTCTAATGTTCCAGCTGGGATCACTCTCTATTCACTGCCTCATTGCCCAACACAGTTTCATTTAACTATCAACCCCCAATACTAGCGTGATTGCCTGCTTTGTTTTTTTGTTGTTGTTTTTTCAGTGCACCTTGATCTCCCTAACCACACATCCAGTTCATTCATTTTCATAGATTCAAACACGCGGATCCCATGAAACATGTGTACAGTCCAACAAGGATACAAATGAGTAACTGTTATATTTATATTGTCATGTAGAGTTTTTCATGTAGTTGTATCAGTGTTTGTTTATTTTTTTCTGTGCTGATGAAGGCTTTAGTTGGAACGTCCATGTTGTCACTTGTAATCGTGTTCTTGTAGAGCTTACCATCTACTTCTTGTTTTTTTTTTTTTTTGTGGTTCATCGATTCCAATAAATGCAAGCAACTTTCAGAGATCAGGTTACATACACACCGGACGTAAGTGTTACAACTCATGTCTTCCGGAGGATTTTTTTTGCCCTGGCCATGCAGGAGTGCACGGGGAATGAACAGGCTGATAGGCTTGCAGGGAATGCACCTCTTGTTGGTAGACTACCTATGGACAAGGGAGAGGTGGTCAACCAGGTGGAGAAGGTGGGGGAACAGATTGAGAACCCGTATGTGGAAAGAATGAGATTGCGAGGATCGGTAGTGAAACTGGAAGAATCTCAAAACTGAGAGGGAAGACCAGGAGAACTTTCAATCAGATTAATTGATTGATTGATTGATGAACCGACATCACAGCATTTGGGACATTCCCATAAGCACTCCGTCCCCATCCTCAGCAGCCAGCGAAGAGTTTCAACACTAATAGTTCCAGTAGCAATCTGATTATATGTCCGTCTCACCTTTCCTCTGAGCGTCGATCGTCGGCCAGATCCCCTCGTCACACCTCGCTGCCTCATTCTTACCAGACTATGGTGATCCATTTGCTCCTCCAAGGTGTACACGTGCTCCCACAAGGCCGCAACCACGTCTGTCTTGTCATGCATCAATACTCCACCAAGTTTTGCCGAGCCAGCCAATCTGTCCGCCTGTTCATTCCCCAGCACACCGGCATGCCCCGGAGAAAAGATCCAGGTGATGCTTGCTACCCTTGACCTCCAAAGCGAAGCAAGCCACTCTGCTATGAAGCTTGCCTGTTCTCACCCTCCTCAGCATACTTTCTGAGTCAGTTACAATCACAATGTGTGTATGTGTCGTGTTCTCTACCCAGCGGAAAGCTGCACTGACTGCCTCCACCTCCATTCTTAAGCTAGATGTTGTGTCATCATACGCCAGGCTCTCCTGCACCAAACGCCGACCATTAGCTTTTTGCTAAGAACCCCCAGGCACTTCTCCTACCTCTCAACACCGACCCATCAGTGTAGATAATCACATCACCCTGGCAAGAATTATCCTGAATTAGCTACTGAATTTCCACTTCCGTGGCCCCTGCTGGCCACTCCCTGCTCAATGTGATTATAACTCTGCACAAGTCTGACTGCTCAGCTAGCACTCTGACCCACTCCTCTCCTCGCCTGATGTTCTCCAAGGGGCACACCTGTCTGATCGTATCCTCCGCCTGAGCCATCCATGATTTCCCTCTTAACAGTCTCTGACCCTTAACTGCGTCCAGCGCCTCATGCAATGGGTGATCTGTGTCTGCAGCTACTCTGAGGCTATGCCTTCGCCTGCATCACCTTGTGCCTACCAGCAACAGTAGGCAGATCAAGGATGTAATGCATACATACTACTGGAGTATCTCTGGTGCACCCCAGAATGACCCGCATATCTTCGTTCTGTATGCGCTCTAATTTCACCAGCTGACTCTTTCAACCAGATAGCAGTGGGAACGATTAGTAGTGTGACTCTTTGCTGGCTGTTGAATGAGGGGACTGGAGCATGTATGGGAATGTCCTGAGTGCAGTGATGTCAGTTCTTAGCTCAACTCAACTCAATTCCAGAGGATTTTCAACCAACCAGCCAACTGAGGAATTAATTCAGACTACTGTTTCGGTAAAGGGATCCATGGTAGTACAACTGCCAACAGCAGGTCCACATGGGCGAATGGGTAAGAACATGTGTTCTTAAACATCTGGTGTGCTGATGCCGAGGTTAGCGGTTCATCCCCTACACCGGACAGCTGGACTAAACTGTTGACCTGTCGTCCTTGACTTGGGGACGTAAACTACAAATACCTCTAAAGTCGGAGTGGTTCACCTGACGGTGAGGGACACTGTTAATACGGAAAACTAATCCATACGCAAAATTCAGTCCATCACTACCATACACAGTGTTTATGGACTACGCTTGAGTTTAAAGCAAGCGAGCGCTAAAAAAAATTGCCAACTGGCCAGGTGGTCAAGAGATTGAATCCTCATTGAGACAGATTCTTTGTTTCTTTATTGACCTGAGCTCTCGGATTAAACTGGGCGGAAATTGGTAGCAAACAATTTTGTGGGATGTAACAATGACCAGCGTAATACTGGCCGCTTCACATATCGAGGCCACGTTTGTCTGTACACGTACAAGGCTAACATCAGATACCGAATATACCTCCAAGACAATGGAACAGGGACATAAATTGACTGTTTTGAGAGAAGCACACAGTGTGGTGTGTGTGTGCGTATGCGTGCGGTGTGCATGTGTGTGTGAATGCGTGACGTGGGTGGGTGCTGTAAAGTTGGGTGGTTGGGTGATGTGCGGTTGAGTGGTTAGTTAATTAGCTGTTGAGGATCATCCTTAACTCAAGACATGTTCATAAGTGTGCGATGCCCTCCCCCCCCCAACAAGATGCATCTAGCATCTAGTAGCTGTGTTGGTTGACAGGACCGTCATTCTCCTGATATGCCTCATCGTAGTCTGGCCGTGGCCAATTCTTACTCCCAAGTCCTCTCATTAGACAACGATGTTGATTCACTGGCATCAATGTCCTCCACTCGCGACATCTCTCTAAGCATATTAATAATTTTGGCACAATCCATGAGCTGGCCATCTGCAGGGAATGCAGAGCCAGTAAGTTTATCAGCTCATTCATTTCCTTCAACTCCCACAGATGATTCTACAAACAGACTAGTGCAAATGCTATATCTTACCGCCCATCTCAATCTGCATACATTCCTGAAGGGAGTGGAACCCTACACTTTGGGAACCGCAAGTATTTGCTAAGTCCAGAAAAGAAACATTACTTAATTATAATCCTTATGAACTTAAGATGCATTGTCCAGATGTACAACAAGTTACTGACATTGTTAACTAAACTTACTGTAGATGTTTTGGGGCACAGGTCTATTCTGAATGCAGGACTCAGAGCAGCAAACTTGGCATATCTGAACACTGCATCTTCAATAATCTCCTCATCTGAGATCACATGCTTGTCTAAAGCCTTGAGTGTCTAGATAGTGTTCATCACATGATGCCTAATAATATATGCAGTAGTATCGTGAATGACCATAACAGTATTAAATGCTATCTGGCAAATTATGGCTTTAAAATATCTTCTGTAATTCCTAAACGTGAAAGAAAGATATGATGCGTAATATTATATTTCCATACATTTTCAGCCACTCTATATCAGTATTCCCATACATTTCCAGCCACTCTATATCAATATTTCCAGATATTTTCAACCATTCTATATCAGTATTCCCATACATCTTCAGCCTACTCCATACCATTATTTCCAAACATTTTCAGCCACTCAATATCTTTATTTTCATACATTTTCAACCACTCTATATCAGTATTTTCATACATTTTCAATTTCTCTATATCAGTATTTCTGAGGGGTTAGCAGCTTTCTCCGTTAACCCCGAATACTCTCGTGGTTGACGTGAGCGCACGAGAATTAGAAGTGGTTCAAGACGCGCCAGTGACTTATGAGAGTATGGAGCCGGTCGCTCAGAAAGTCGTGGCGTGCTGATGAGCGTAATCTAGCCTAGGAATCAACATACAGCTGAAAGATGCTGATGTTGACCGCAATATTCTGAAACAGGATGGAAACGCAGAAAAAAAAAAAGTATTTCCATACAGTTTCAGCCACTCTATATCAATATTTCCATACATTTTCAGGCACTCTAAATCAGTATTTCCATACACTTTCAACCACTCTATATCAGTATTTCCATACATTTTCAGCCACTCTTCTTCTTCTTCTTCTTCGTTCATCCGGAGTTTTTTTTTTCCGGATGTGATTGCGTTGTGCCTGTTTACAGCATAGCTGCTTCTTTGCACCGTTAGACCGACACATCCGACTTCTGCGGGTATTTGTTGACCGGGTTAACCTTCCCGGCAGCCACTCTATTTCAGTATTTCCATACACTTTCAACCACTCTATATCAATATTTCCATACATTTTCAACCACTCTATATCAATATTTCCATACATTTTCAAGTATGTTCATGTATCACGCTTGCTTGCCAGGCCGGTGGTAACTGATTCAATCTCGATCAAGGCAGATATTTCAAATTTACCTGGGCTTCCAGGCCGGCCCAGTCTGCAATAGGTACTGTGAAATATTTTTGGAAGCGGAGGCGGCCAGCATAATACTGGCCACATCATTCTTCGAGTTTCACCTCGACACCGCAAGGTACAAGAGGAACATGATGACATGATGAGATGAGAGATCCCTCGAGTTTCACCTCGACACCGCAAGGTACAAGAGGAACATGATGACATGATGAGATGAGAGATCCCTCGAGTTTCACCTCGACACCGCAAGGTACAAGAGGAACATGATGACATGATGAGATGAGAGATCCCTCAAGTTTCACCTAGACACCGCAAGGTACAAGAGGAACATGATGACATGATGAGATGAGAGATCCCTCGAGTTTCACCTAGACACCGCAAGGTACAAGAGGAACATGATGACATGATGAGATGAGAGATCCCTCGAGTTTCACCTCGACACCGCAAGGTACAAGAGGAACATGATGACATGATGAGATGAGAGATCCCTCGAGTTTCACCTCGACACCGCAAGGTACAAGAGGAACATGATGACATGATGAGATGAGAGATCCCTCGAGTTTCACCTCGACACCGCAAGGTACAAGAGGAACATGATGACATGATGAGATGAGAGATCCCTCGAGTTTCACCTCGACACCGCAAGGTACAAGAGGAACGTGATGACATGATGAGATGAGAGATCCCTCGAGTTTCACCTCGACACTGCAAGGTACAAGAGGAACATGATGACATGATGAGATGAGAGATCCCTCGAGTTTCACCTTCGACACCAAAGGTACAAGAGGAACATGATGACATGATGAGATGAGAGATCCCTCGAGTTTCACCTCGAACACCGCAAGGTACAAGAGGAACGTGATGACATGATGAGATGAGAGATCCCTCAAGTTTCACCTCGACACTGCAAGGTACAAGAGGAACGTGATGACATGATGAGATGAGAGATCCCTCAAGTTTCACCTCGACACCGCAAGGTACAAGAGGAACATGATGACATGATGAGATCCCTTGAGTGCCAATTGGTCTCTACAAATATGTGGTTAGCGCTTTATGCTGAGTATGCCTCAAGGCATGGACAGATTCCTTTGTTTCTCAACCTATATTTTTGTTAATCATATTTGCATATATTCTCAATAAATATGTATAATGTTTTCACGCATTCTCAATCTCTGTTAATCATATGTCCATATATACTCAAACAATATTTATCATGTTTTCATGCATCCTCAATCTCTATTAAGCATATTCTCATATATTCTCAACCAATATTTATCATGCGTTCATACATCCTCAATCTCTGTTAATCAAATTTCCATACATACTCAAGCTATATTTATCATATACCCTCAATCTCTATTAATAATATTTGCATATATTCTCAATAAATATTTACCATGCTTTCGCACATCCTCAATCTCTGTTAATCATATTTCCCAGCATTCTCAACCTATATTATCATCAGATCAACCTAGCCACAAATATGTACCAGAAAATATCTAGAGAAGTAAAATTGGTCAGCTTGATATTGACCACATTGGTCTATAAATAGATTCTTTAGCACCAGATGCCAAACAAGCCACAAAGCATACAGATAGGGTCTATGGCTTACTTTTATCTTTATAGACAGTTAGAGCACTGCTTTGCTGATCCAGCAGCTTCTGCAGCTTGTCTTATGACAGTTTCTTCCTGGGCACCAACTTGGAGTCTTATGATAATGAAATGCTTAAAACTCACGCGGGAAACATTAGCAAACAGTAGCCTTAATCTCAGCTAGTCTGTCTATACTGTGCTGTATCGCAATCTGGTTACATGATAACCTGCCTTTCCACAGACGTGAAGTTCCAGTACTAGTCTTGCACAGCCTAAGCCTAAGCTTGGAGAGGGGAAGGAAAGCTCTGTAATACAGTTCCTGTAGCAATGTAACTTTGGTACTGGGTGAAGCGAACAGTCTCTATAGCAACCTCACACTGATAGATGCAAGTGCTGCATATACTAGTGATTGCACTGGACTGATTTTTCACGAGAGTTACCTTTCTCGGTGTCTCTCGCCATCAAGTAAACTCTCGCCAACTTCTGAGGTATTTGTAATTTATAACCACAAGACAATGATGAAAAGTCAACATTTAAGTCCAGCTGCCCGACCAGCATATGGAATTAGCCCAAAGCTCTGTAATACAGTTCCTGTAGCAATGTAACTTTGGTACTGGGTGAAGCGAACAGTCTCTATAGCAACCTCACACTGATAGATAAAAGTGCTGCATATACTAGTGATTGCACTGGACTGATTTTTCACGAGAGTTACCTTTCTCAGTGTCTCTCGCCATCAAGTAAACTCTTCGCCAACTTCTGAGGTATTTGTAATTTATAACCCCAAGACAATGATGAAAAGTCAACATTTAAGTCCAGCTGCCCGACCAGCATATGGAACTAACCCATTATGCCGCAGTTAGAAGCAGAAAGTTTAATGATCCACAATTTGCATCCTTATGTTGTCAAAATATTTACATACATCTGTTTCCTTGTACTGCAACATCCGTTCTTAATGCTGATTACCTTCTGCACTGCTATAGCCTGTTGCATATCCCTTGCAGGACGTTGCAGTCAACACCAGCATTTTTCAGCTGCTGTTGATGTACTAGGCAAATTTTACGTTCAGTAGTTTGCCATTTCTTTCTAAACGACCGGCTCCCATACCAACACTGTTATAACACAACGCGACACGGTCTGCACCTGTCCCCTATATGGAGCCAAGTATTCAAAGCATGTAAAAGGGCTCTTTTCCATTTCCAAATATGGATTTATGCTGCTAGCCTCATATTCGTACCTGACCAATTGGCACTCAGTTGGTAATATGGTCAATAGCACATTGACCTCCTTAACTTCCCAAAACATTTCCTGGTACCTCATTTTAGTTTGGCTCGACACGGTAGCCCACGTCAATTGTTTTACATCCTCACCTCAAGGGGGACTTGAACACATAACCAACAGACTGTCAGGTAAATGTAAATTATGGAATAGACAATAACACCACTCATTACCACAGTTGATAAAATACCTGTAGTTCTTCTTCAAGGACAGGGGTGTGTCATATAGTGTCAGAATTGACAAGTGAGGGGAAGATGCAAGTGTCTGCAGACTCTCAAATTTGGCCAGTGGGTTGTCATGAAGATGAAGCACTTGAAGTTTGTCCAGATTTTTCCAGAAAGAACAACCAGGTATAGATGTCAACTGTTGAAATAAAAAAATTTCATGAAGTTGACAAAGCTGGCATATTTTAAAATATCATTCACAGAGGGTTATCATTTACAAGTTATATGGGGGTAAGTTAATAAGTAAGTCACAAATGTCTGTAGAAAAATAACAAACTGTGATAACACCTTGAAACCAGTTTATTTTTACACATACATTGTCCCTTTATTTCTCAGCATAATTTCTACCAACATTGATGCACTTATCCCATCGTTTTATCAGTCCTCCCAAACCGGCTGTACAGAATTGCGTGCCTTGTTTTCATTTACTGGCCATCTCACAGAACTGTGTGACTTACTTATTGACTCACCCTCATAACTGTTTCTACCCAACTATGTGCCGCTTTACGGGAAGTTGAATGTGAGTGAAAACATGGTTTAGAAAACAGAGCACGCAGTTCTCGGCAGACGGTTTGGAAGGACTGATAAAACGATGGGATAACTTCATCAATGTTGGTGGAAATTATGTTGAGAAATAAAGGGGCAATGTATGTATAAAAATAAACTGGTTTCAAGTTGTTATCACAGTTAGTTATTTTTCTATAGCCATTTGTGACTTACTTATTAACTTACTCTCGTATTAACAAAAAATACACATTTGAATGTCAATAATTAAGTCAAACTTTCAAAATTATGCAAGCAATTACATAATCATTTTAAGAAATATGCCCTTAACAATAGACATAATTTAGGTATAGGCCATAAATATTTCATATAATAAACAAGAATTATAACACACACAAAATTTTAGATGTGCAATGAAAACATGTTTACCTAACTATCAACATCTTTAATAAATATTAAATTTTAAAAACCAAGTAATAGCTTCTTTAAAACAATAACTATCTAGGTAAGAAACTAATTTATTAACTGGATAAGAAACTAAAGTAATAGCTGTCTAGGTATAAAACTAAAGCAATAACTTTCTGGGTTAAAAATGTAAAGTAATAACTTCCTGGGTTAAAAAAAAAACATAATATTTGTCTGGGTAAAAAACTAAAGTGATAACTGTCTGGGTAAGTTGTTCAAGTAATAACTGTCTTGGTAAGTAGTTTAAGTAATAACTGTCTGGGCTAAGATATACTCTGTTTGGGTAAGAAGTTAAATAAGCCTAAACTCATTAGACTGTCTGGATATCCTTAGACTGTCTGGGTATCCTTAAACTGTCTGAATATAAAACTAAAGTAATAATTTTCTGGGTAAATAAGAACTTTCTAGGTAAAAAATTTAAAGTAATAACTGTCTGGAGAAAAAATAAAAAATATGTGTCTTGGTAAAAACCAAAATAATAACTGTCTGGGCAAGTAATTCAATTAATAACTGTCTGGGTAAGTAGTTTCAGTAATAACTGTCTGGGTAATTAGTTCAAGTAATAACTGTCGGTGCTAAGGTATATTCTGTTTGGGTAAGGAGAGCAAAAGAAGTCTAAATTTCTCAGAGCAGACTCATATATGCCAAGAAAATATAACATCCCAGAGAGAACTGTAACATCCCCAGGCAAAAATAGCATCCAATAGAAGTATAATATTCTCAGAGAAGTGAAATATTCTAAAAGAAATATAACATTCTTAGTGAAGTATTACATTTACATGGCAGTTTCAAATTTCCAGGGAAATATGACATCCTAATGGAAGAATGCCGGTCTCCCAGGCCTAGGGTTTTAACGTCTTTCTCCGTAATCCCGTATATTCTCATGAGTAATGTAACCTGCGCGAGAATCGGTAGTGGTTCTCACCGCGTTGGTAACTTATGCGGTATGTGAGCCGGTCGCTCAGAAAGCAATGACAAACTACTGAGCATAATCTTGCCTAGTACATCAACAGCAGCTGAAAAATGCTGATGTTGACTGCAACGCCCTGTAAGGGATATGCAACCCAAAAAAGACAACAAAAAATGGAAGCATAAACTTTCCTGGAAAGCATAAAAGTATAACATACCCCAGGAAGTATAATAATCTCAGTGAAATATAACAGCCTAATAGAAGCATTAACTTTCCTGGGAATGTATAATACACAGGAAATTGTAACATGCACTGGAAATAATCACATCTCCACAACATTTTTCTAAACTATTAAACAAAATTAATATCTATAGGCATTGGGCTGTAGTCTAATGACAATGGAATATAACCACAGAAGCCGCAAACAATATGTTGCCCGATTTATTGCCTGGCATATTATGCTGTATCTCTCAGGTTGTATAGTGCAGAATTATATATCATATGAAGTGAATAAATGAGTAATACTTTAGCTGAAACAATTAAAACACATTAATTTATTCACTTCAGTATCATGCAACACACTGGCTTCAGTGTTTAAGTTCACTAAAGGAATAAATTGATTTTACAATGGAAAAGTAAAACCCTTGGATGAAACAGAAGCCAAGGCCCAATTTCAACCAGGGCATGTGTGCTGTGCTGAATCATGACCTGGGTACATTCTTCTTCTTCTTCTTCTTCTTCTTCTTCTTCTTCTTCTTCTTCTTCTTCTTCTTCTTCTGCGTCTGTCTGGAATTTTGTTTTAGATGTAATTGCATTGTGCCTGTTTACAGCAGAGCTGCCATATTTGCACCTTTCGACTTCTTCAGACATTTTTTTGCCCGGATTACCTTCCCTGGGGTTACATTCTAATACACTTCTCCGTAGATGTGAAGTTACAGTTTTCATCTTGCACACCTTACTGGTTATTTTTAGTTTGGAAAGGGGAAGTAGCACTCTGCGGCACAATCCCCGTGGATTTAAAAATATATGGTTTAAACGGCAAGAAGATCAGTTTCATTGCACCAGGTTTTATCTCATATGGCTTGGTCTCTTTCCCCAGCGTGGCCTGTCGAAAGTATCGCACAAATCAAGAACTCCATAGCTCCAGTGATTACCCCCAGGAATCTCCGAGAAATATGCACTCATAAACCGAATGATGTAGGCTAGAATTGAACCCACAACCTTTGGAGCGTGAGACAAGCAGCATAACCACTTCACTGTGGTGACTTCCAATCCCCGTAGATATGGCACTTTGGTAACAGATCGGGAGAAAAGTGTCTACACCAACCTCACTCTGACATATGTAAACCCTTTTCAGGGCTCAGACATCGGGAACACCATTGGATGAAATGGATCAGTTCTGACACTATACGAAATACCCCTTTCCTTGAAGAAGAACAACGGGTGATTTATCAGCTGTGGTACTGAGCGGTGTTATTGTCTATTCCATAATTTGCATTTGCCTGCCTGTCTGATGGCTATGTGTTAAAAATTTGACGTGGGCTCCCGTGTCGAGTCTGACTAAAATGGGGTACCAGGAAATATTATGGGAAGGAGGTCAGTGTGCTATTAACCACATGACCAACTGAGTGCCAGTTGGATCTGTACGAATATGAGGCTAGCAGCATAAATCTATATTTGGGAATGGAAAAGGGTCATTTTACATGGTTTAAAGTAAGCCAGCATGCCCAAATGAATAAGAATGCGTGTTCTTAAACAGCCGGTGTGCTGATGCCAAGATAAGGGGTTCAATCCCTACATCAGACAGTTGGACTAAAATTCTGACCTATCATCCTTGACTTGGGGATGTACATTACAAGTACCTCTGAAGTCGGAGTGAGTTTGCCAGATGGTGAAGTACACTGTTGATAAGGAAAGCTAATCCACACGCAAAATTCAGTCCAGCACTACCAGAAGTAGTGCATTCTATGCTCGAGTTCAAAGCAAGCGAGCGCCCCAACAAAAATATGCTTTGAATACTTGCTTAGGGCAATCAGCTTTAAGAGACGTTACAATACAACCTCACTCTGATCGATACAAGCCATTTTCAAGGCTCAGAAATTGGGAATACCAATGCATTGGACTAAGGAGTTAAAACTCTGTCTTCCGAACGTGTCACCAGCCAACCAACCTGATTAGAGTGGACATCGAACCTAACAAGATGCTTGCAGGAAATGAGGCCATCTATTTTTGTGAGAAAGTTATTGGCCAGTAAGCATATCGACAGTCTTGTGGACATTCCAACGTTCCCCATCACTCGAAGGTGAATGTCACAGAGCTGTATCAGTCGGAAGTCTGCCAGGTTTTTCTCATCGGGATTTTGTGCTTGGCAATGCAGTAATAAGGCCTCTTCTGTAGGGTTAAAGAAATACCTGAATAATAAAGAACACAAACAATTAAGTTGTAAATTCTATAATGTGTGTTAATGTGTATTCTGGTTATTATCATCATGTACCTTGCCAAGTGGCATATGCATTAATGACTCTCCAAAGATCTCCATCCACTGGATCAATTCTGTTAATTCTTCATACCATTATATTAAACCATAGAGGTAAGTGTGGCTGAATGAATACTTGCTCTTAAACATTCGGTTTATTGAAGCCAAGGTAGCGGGTTCAACCCCTACACCAGTCAGTGGGATAAAATGTTGACTTGGGGACATATATTACAAGTACCTCAGAAGTCGGAGTGGGTTCACCTGATGGCCAGAACACTGGTAATAGAGAATGCTAATCCACATGCAAATATCAGTCCGGTGCACTAGAAGTAGTGGCATGTTTCCACCTTTGTCTGCTTCTGCCTCTTATATCGGTGATCTTTCCCACCGTCACAATTTTCTCAAATGCTTTTCTCATTATATGACCAAATAACACTGTCTCTTTCTTACAGATATGCACAATGTTCTATTTGCATTGCGCTCTTTTAGGCACTCTTTTGTAGTTAATTTTGACTTTCCAAGGTATTCACAACATTAAGCGTTGAAACCACATCTTCACTGCCACCTCCTATACTATATGTTCCCATTTCAAGACTCACTGCCACACAGTTGCAAAGGTTCAACGTGACATATTACCACTGTATTGTTGAAAAGGTTCAGTACAACAATATGATATTCCTTCATGCCACTCAGTCCATCTAACAGAATTTCTCTTGAAATGCCATACACTTGAAAAGGTTCAATATGACATTTCAGTATTGTGCAGTTGAAAAGATTCAATATGACATTTCAGCACAGCAATACAGTTGAAAAGGTTCAATATGACATTTCAGTATTGTACAGTTGAAAAGGTTCTATATGATATTTCAGAATTGTACAGTTGAAAAGGTTTCAGTACTATACAGTCATAAAGGTTCTATATGACATTTCAGCAGTGCCACACAACTGAAAAGGCTCAATATGACATTTCAGCACTGCCACATAACTGAAAAGGTTCAATATGACATGTCAGTGATGTTTTTATGATATTCAATGACAGTGACTTATTACATGAGATACTTTTCATCTTCTGGAATGCAGCTTTTGCTTGACTTCATCATCATCATGTGACTTGCCAACTGTTATAGGTATTCATGTCTCTCCACCCACAGATCTCTGTCTTTGGTGTTATGGGTCATTTCTGCTGATATTCCTCCATGCCACCATCTCAGTCCATTCAGCATCATTTCTCTTGGTCAGCCTCTGCCTCTTTTCCCATTGATCTTTCCAGTTGTTATGATGTTCTTCAATGCCTCTCTTCTCATCACATGACCAAAGAAAGCTGTTTGTCTCTTTCTTATTGTTGTATATAATGTTCTAGTTTCATTAACCTCTTTCAAGCAATCATTGTTAGCTACTGTGGCAGTCCAAGGAATTTGCAACATTCATCTCATGAACCACATCTCTGTTGTTCCAAGGTTCTTCCTAAATTTTAATTATTCTGCTCTTAAACATGCGGGAGTTGAGAGAGATTAATGAGCTGACAAACCTTCTAGCTCTGCATCCCCTGCAGATGACCAGCTTATTAATCATGCTGATGTTATTAATACCCTTAGACAGATATCGAGAGTGGGGGGCCTTTGATGCCAGTGAATCCACATCGTTGTCCAGAATGAGAGACCTTGTGAGTAAGAAATGTTATGGCTAAACACAAGAGGCACATTGGGAGAATGAGGGGCCTGGTCAGCCAATACTTAACTGGCACTGATATGTTGGGGGGGGGGGGGGGGGAGGAGAGGATTTGAGAGCATTTATGGAACTGTCCGGAGTGCAATGATAATACCAAGACAGAAAAAATATTCTGCTCTTAATCTCAATCATGCATCTTCCATCTGATGTTATGATGGCCACAAATATTTGACCTTTGTTATAAAACTAAAAATTGGTGCAGGCATGGCAGGGAGTGTATGGTGTTCACTTCAAGCACAGAAGGTATGGATTTGAATCCCAGCATAAGATTGGGAATTGTTACAATCTCAACCCTTAGGTCATCTCTATCATCATCATCATCTTCCACTTTTGCCGTTAAGGATCATTTGAAGGAATAGTTGATGCTCTAATGTGTGATGGGGGGGGGGCACTGGAGAGTGTCTTTCCAAGTGATTATACAATGTCTTTGATGTCAACATGGCCAAACTCTCTATACAGTGTACAAACTCTATAACAGAGTAAAGATCAGAATGTATATATATCACAACCAAAGATCCTACAAATATACGTGTTGTGGGTTGGTTGCCTAGCATTCGGCACTTTAAAATTTGGTATTTGCTGACAATCAATTTCTCTCCATGAAACAAAAACTGTATGGAATTATCAAAAACTAAGAGCTGACTGTGGCCAACTTTAGAATTATTAGTGTCATGTTCAAAGAAAAACAAGGAAGAAAAAAACATGTAGATTACTACATGGATGTAACAGAAATCAAAGGAAGAAGAAAACATATAGAATACTACATGGATGTAACAGAAATCATTCTAAACAAGCAAATACTCTTTTGCAGCTTGACGTCTGCTGACAATAAAAAAGTATCACTCTCCACTCCTTGAAGGATGTCGGATATATAGTGTGATCAAGAGGAAAAAAAAGGGGAAGAAGGAGAGAGGGAGGGAGGAGAGAGAGGAGAGAAAGAAGAGGGGTGTATGAGGGAAACGATATAAATAGTGTGAAGCCTAAAAGTTCGTTCCTCAGTCGAACTCTGCCCACTACACACTACCTTTGATAGTAAAGAAATATGAAGAGAGAGAAGGAAAAAAAGGATGAGAGTGAGAGAGAGAGAGAGAGAGAGAGAGAGAGAGAGAGAGAGAGAGAGAGAGAGAGAGAGAGAGAGAGAGGAGAAAGAGGATGAGAGTAAGGGATACGACAGATTTAGGTTCGTGTCTCCGCGTGAGAACAATAGTTAATTACTATTGCACCATCAATGCCTCGTGGTGTATGTTATCAGGTTATAGAAGAGATGTACAGCCTCACAAGGTCTCTAAGCTACTCTACTTATATTACTTCAGACTAACAAGTCGAAATAAAAGACAACTCAATAATATATTTATTTCCTTCTTGAACAATAACAGAGTGACAATCTACAACATAATCGCATAGAGTAATCAGTACATGCATTGCAGACACATAATGCATATTGAACTGTAATAATACGATGCTGCATTGCCTCACAAGAGAGAGATAGATAGTGTAACAGCCTATGCCACTGGATGTTAGGGGAATGCCACTTATTATCACCTATTAACCGCACGAAGTAAAAGACTAAAGCTATGAATTACACCGGCCTTTGTTACGTAACTATCTTTCCGTAGGCTTATTAGTGATCCATATATTCAGCCCAAATGCCCATTGATCCATAGATTGATCCATCAATCCATATACCCAGGGAATTAATTCGCTCCCATCCAACTTGTTCAGCGGGTAACTGTTTACCCAGACAATGTCTGAAACATTATAAAACAATACCCGTGAGTTTTATGTGAGAATAAACCTTAGTCTTTCACTACCTACAAAGTCCTTGGCATCTATCTATTCTTTATCTATACTAGTATTAGTATATCTTAGCCATAACATAAATTAAGAACCTTATTGTGAACACATATGTTTAACTAATATTATTATCGCCTATTTCCCGACGCGCCGCCTACAGCCAACATTAAGTATTTAACCATTCACCCGAAGATCTGAACTCGCTGCCTGTACCACGCCGGGCCAGCCTAACTACACCTTAGCTACACAACCGCAGAAGCGCGACCTCCTTTCACCTATGTCCAGCTAACAAAAGACACGCATTCTTTCCTGTGCCCGCCCCGTCTCTGGCCAACGATCTCACCTGCCCCTATTGTCTGGTTGACCTAGTGATCGCGAGTGCCTGGCTATCGTCTTCTGCCGTCTGCTGTGTTTGGTCGCTGTGTCTATATTCTTGCAATACTGCCATCTCTTCGTATTTACATGCACTTGCACTAGCCTAGTTCTCATTAATCTTGTAGGCTAATGGCTCAGTTTACATGAACATATACAGTTTATCCACACTCTGCTTATCTCTCCGATTAATATGACTCCCAACACTATAGACCAGCCATTTATATATACGTAATTTGCAGGACGTCGCATCCAATCCTAATCCTTTGTCGACTGCTCATAATTATTCGGTAAACTTACCTACAGTAGTTTGCTATAGCTCTCTAAACTAAGATACTTGATTATAATATACAATTAAACTAAGTCTTATGTCAACTTACATTCTTCTTCTGTCGTCCCGTTGATCATCTGGGTCCCATATTTGAAATGCGATTGCTCTCTTCAACCTCGTTTGCCGTGGATCCCACCACCGGTTTCCAGTTGTATCTGACAGTCTCCTGTGTGGTTCCAACCGCAGTGTCCCTGGCTATGGTCGTCCTGTTTGACGTTTAGCCATCTACTGCAACTAACGTGCGGTCTCCTTAGCTGGCGGTCCTCTTAACTCAAGTGGCTTTCTTGCACTTTAACAACCCTCGGACTCTGCGTGTCTTTCCCTTCTTTGGCTTATCTGCCTTGGGTAGGTTCCGTTCACAGATCCTTAGTCGCTCTCACTCCTATCAGTGATTCAGACGAGTTCTAGCATGGGCGCTTGTCCGTCTTCCTTCACTTCCTCCTCCTACAGATACTATACAGACTTGGGCACGGATTAGCCACAATTTCTGAAGTCCTGTTACTATGTTCCTTGGGCTGCCCCAAGAGGGCTCAGACCCCGCCGCTCCCGGAGTCCACTATTAACTGTCCTCTCTCCTGCTCGACTCTTCTGACTGGATCCTCAAGTATATATTACTTCTCGAGTTGGCGCCTTTCTTGAATCACGTGACGTCGCTGTCCCTTGTCATCCAATCAGTACTTCGCGTACCCTGCTTCAATTTGCATCTTATTATTAATCTAACTACCTTCACCCCAATACGACCTTGTTTTTGAGTTCATAGTCCTTGTTTGAGTTCATGCTCCTTGAAGTAGATTTCTCAGCTCAAGCACGTTCCCACTGCCATAAATCTGCCAGCCCACGGTACCCATTTTGGTCTCTAGACAGCCTTCGTTTATCTCGGATTCTTGTATGCACCTATAAACTATGTGGCCTGCGTTGTTTTCTGACAGCTCTAACCTAAAGTATACATTACATCTGGCATTCCCCGACCCTGAGAAAGCTACAGAACAACGACAGTTGAGGTAGAGTTTTAGGAAACCGAAACAATTCGGGTTCAGAGCTTGACCTTTCAAGCTGTTTAAAAATATCTTGGCCGATGAACTTAGATACTTCCAAATTCCCCTACTGGTTTTGGTGTCATCAATATCTAGTGCCTTGTTGTCCCATTTTGTGACGCATCAGGCGTTCACAATAGTGTTAACCCCATATTTTGTAGATCAATCAGCACTCGGTGGGTCATGTGATCAATATCACGCTGACCCCCTTTACTTCGCAGAACATGTCTTTGTACCCATTTTATGTTGGGTCGACCTGGAATTTTAGAAACATTCTTGCCTCGATAGAGATTTGAGCACATTACCAACAGGTAAGCATGCTTGCACTGCGCATTTGATTAGTCTATATTCAGGGGTATAAAAAGTCCAGGAGTCTGGTCGCCAAGGCTGAGTGAGAACACATGCTGCCCACTTAAAACTGACATGAACTCACCAACCTCCTATCAGCAGTATTTGCAAAAATAAATATGCTGCTTCCTGAGAAAAAGGCAGCTAGCTCCTGAATAATGTTTAGGTGTTTCTTAGTTCTACCTCTGCCCTGTTTTTATACAGTAAAATATGTTGGCACCAAGAGAAAAAAGAGCTGGCTCTGGAATTATATTTAGTATGTTCTACCTCTGACAGTTAGTATGAGTACTGTTCCCCAAAGAAAAGTAATATAAAACAATAAATGTAAAAAAAGAAAAAGATACCCATTTTCTTCTGCCTGTTTGATGAATTCTGCATCCCTTTGCTTATGAAATTTATTCAGAAAAATTCCAGTGGCTTGGTGTTTCCTTTCAGCCATATCTGTAAGTGATGTTCAGCTCAACTAGCTGATTACAGGAGCTGCTTGGTTTCAATCACCTGCAAGAAAGTAAAGTGAAAGTAAACTTATCTATTAAATAATAAAACAACAAAGGTTTGTCAAGATCTTTTGAAGAAGAAAAACACACACATTTATATACTATATTTCACAAAGACACCAAACAAGATAACTAATGCAGAAAAATAAACAAATACTATATACATATATATCAAAAAGACACTAAGCCATATGATAAAAGCACAGTAACAAAATCCTTTGTATAAATGAATTGAATACATATAACAAAACGTAAAAATATGTCACGGAATAGTAAGAATAAATCAGTTGAAACGTGTCAAATATTTATTGCCATCAAATTATCAAAATGGACTATCATTATTAGATGCCAAGCAAATCCATAGTTGTTCAGATCTCCTTAGAATTTCTATAGGTGATTGATTGATTGATTGATTGATCTAGGAACCGACATCACAGCATTCGGGACATTCCCATACGCGCTCCGTCCCCATCCTCAGCAACCAGCGAAGAGTTCGAACACTAATAGTTCCAGTAGCAATCTGATTATATGTCCGTCTCGCCTTTCCTCTGAGCATCGAGCGTCGGCCAGATCCCCTCGTCACTCCTCGCTGCCTCATTCTAACCAGACTATGGTTATGTTTCTATAGGTGAGTGATGACTGAATAAGTTCTGTGTTGGTTTACCAGTTTTCTTGAGTCTATTGCAAAGCCTTTGAGTCTTGCAACTCCCTACTAGACCCTATTGTATCTCATACCAAGCAAGGCCATTGTCTTACCCACGCCATCAAAATCAATAGCTGCACCAAGATATTTAAGGGTATTTAGCCGTCTGCTCGGTCCACTGATGAGGGCATCGGTGTACATAATATTAACAATAAATGATATGCAAATACTCATAATTAAACACAATTAACCGCTCGATCAACAAGAGCAACAATATTTATATTAAACATCTTTTCCACATCTGACCAAACTACCAACAATAAATAAATGGCCTGCACACACAATAGAACAAGTTGTAAGGATGAGAGCATTGATGCACATATTAACAATAAATAAAAGATATGCAGAAAAAACTAGAAATTACAGACAATGAACATGATCTGCAGCATTTGTTGAATGCTGCCATTGAGCTCAAAAGTTAGAAACTATAATTAGAATTAAATTGTTTAAAAAAAAAAAAAAAAATAGAAATTCAGGTGAATCACAATTATCTTGGAACAGTCACAATATCTAATGGAAGATGGTTTGTAGATTAGGACAAGAATAGCCATAGCAAAGTACTTTTTGACTTATGTAATATGGGAAACATGTTCAACAATGAATATCTGTCAAATGCATTGAGAAAAGAGTGTTACATTTATATACATACATATATTGTGGGAATTCTGAGGCAGATCACGAGAAATGATGCCGGGTGGACTAAGATGGTGGCATGGAAGAATATCGTAAGTTGATCCAGAGCACCAAGGATCGAGATCTGTGATGCATGTGAAACATGGACAATAAACAGACAAGACTAAAAACATCTAAATGGCAGCGGAGATATCCATGCTGAAGAGAATGCAATGAAAGCCATGGGACGGCAGAGAAAGTAATGACTATCAGTAATGAGTCATGACTACTACATAAAATAATAACTACTAAAATAAGGAGGTTGCCCTTCTGAAGAAATTCACAAATGCACTGGAAAAATTAGTCGTAAACTAGCAAGCCTGATGATATTTATTATTATTAATATTATTATTACCGATAAGAAAAGAGCATAGGGAAGACAAAGTAATAAATACTTAGGCGGATTATCCACATAATAGTAATACAAAGCCTAATCGGAGCAAAAAACACACAGACCTGGCCCCAGACGGGTGATCTTATGAAATGGTGAACGATAACTCATTAAGGCAATAACTATTAAATTAATCCCATACCGCCAGATTTACGAGGGTAAGTTAATAAGTAAGTCACAAATGGCTGTAGAAAAATAACTAACTATGATAACAACTTGAAATAAGTTTATTTTTATACATATATTGTCCCTTTATTTCTCAACATAATTTCCACCAACATTAATGCACTTATCACATCGTTTTATCAGTCCTCCCAAACCGGCTGCATATAACTGCGTGCCCTGTTTTCTAAACCACGTTTTCACTTCACATTGAACTTCGGCGTCATTCGCGAAATGTCTCCCGCCAAGGTGGATTTCCTGTTTATGCTGACAAATGTTTGTCCCGTAAAGCGGTGCATAGCTGGGTAGGAAAACGTTACGAGGGTGAGTCAATAAGTAAGTCACACAATTCTGTAGGATGGCAGGTCAATGAAAAAAGAAAAAAAAAGCACGCAATTCTATGCAGCCGGTTTGGGAGGACTGATAAAACGATGAGATGCATCAATGTTGGTGGAAATTATGTTGAGAAATAAAGGGACAATGTATGTATTAAAAAAAGAGAACTGGTTTCAAGTTGTTTTCATATTTAGATATTTTTCTACAGCCATTTGTGACTTACTTAATAACTTACCCTCGTAAATTAGCATTAGAAATAGACATTTTTCTCAAGATTAAGAATGCCAAGCCAGTGTGGCCGTGAGGTTTAACGTGCTAGTTTTTATATGTCCTGTGTGCTGACGCCGGGGTAGGTGGTTTACTCCACATACCGGTAAGATGGACTTAAACCTTGACGTCTCTTTCAAAAAACAATGGCAAACTGTTGAACGTAAATCGCCAAGAAATTCATACTGGGGTTGGTCGCAACGTCATGTAAAGGACATGGAACAGATTGTTGTTGTTCTTGTTGTTTTCAATAAGAAGATTCAAAGATGTTACAAAAACGAACACTGTTACTACGTATGAACTATGATAGTGGCTTGGGAAGATTAGAGTTGAGTTGAGCTAAAAAAAAACCGACATCACTGCATTCAGGACATTCCCATACGCGCTCCGTTCCCTCGTTCAACAGCCATCGAAGAGTCATACTACTAATCGTTCCCACCGCTATCTGATTGAAAGTTCTCCGTGTCTTCACTCTCAGTTTTGAGATTCTTTAGAACCCCTGCCGACCCTCCGCAACATCATTCATTCCACATACGGGTTCTCAATCTGTTTCCCCGCCTTCTCCACCTGGTCCCGCGGGCGCTCAACCACCCCTTCCTGTTACTCTGCGTTCCACGACTGTTCTTTCCAAGCATATCAACGGGTAATGAAGAAGCTTGGAAAGAACAGTGATGGGACGCATGATTCCTGGTAAAAGACACACGAGGGAACCAAGACGAAACAGACACAGGACATTGCAGAAACGTTGGGCGCCAAAGTGGATGAGGCAGCAGAAGTGGCCAGAGATCGAGAGGCTTTCCGATACGCCGTGATGAGAGGGAGGGTCTGCAAAGGGCCTTCAACATGATGATGATGATTACTTTTTTTCACTCGCTCGCTTTGAACTCAAGTTTAGTCCACACACACACACACACACACACACACACACACACACACACACACACACACACACACACACACACACTACTTCTAGCACCACTAAACTAAATTTTGCGTGAGGATTAGTTTTCAGTATTATTAACAGTGTCCCTCGCCATCAGGCGAACCCACTCCGACTTCAGGGATACTGTAAATAACATCCCCATGTCAAGGACGATAGGTCAACATTTCTGCCTTCACTGGAGCTTTCAATAGGCAGACCAGGCAGCACAAGTCAACGGTCAAGACTTTCCAGTATGACAGTACAGGGAAAGATGTGGTGAGTAAAATAAGGCGTGACAAGCGCAGAAAGTTTCACAGCAGGAAAAACAGCTGGAAACAGCCACCTTGGTGGAATTGTGAGGTGGGGAAGGCCTGGATGGATAATCGTAGAGCTGTAAGGAAATGACAAAACGCCAAGAAGAACAGAGTTGCCCATCCTGGTCCCTGCAGGTACTTAGAAAGAGAGATGCACACAAAAGTAAGCTACTTCAAAAAACTGGTTAAGGTGGTTAAAGGTGAAAAATGGGCAGAGGTATGTCAAATAATAAGCACAGACAAGTCACTGAAACTGTTCTGGCGACTACATAAAAGCATGAGTGGGGTAGTCAAGAATAAGAGAATTTCTTACTTCCAAGGTGCTGACCTCATCTGGCAGAGGACTGACGAGAACAAGGGCAAAGCCCTCTCCGAGCGCTATCTAGAGCAAAGCAACCAGACGGACATGAGAGGCCGAAATCTTGCCAAGGAAGGTCACCTCAGACAGGTGTAAGGCCCATATACACTTCGGATGAAGGACACAGTGACAGTGAAAGAAATCAAGGCTGTGCTTCGACGGAAAAAAAAACAGCGCTCCAGGGCCAGATGGCATAAGATATGGCGACATCAATAGGTGTACCGACAGCGAGCTAGAGAAACTAGCAGACATGTACAACAACAGTATAGGGAGTGCTAGCATCAAGGAGGAGTGGTTACACAGCTATCTTATTCCTTTGCCGAAGCCTGGCAAAGACCACACAAACATTCAGGGATATCGAGTAATCACCATGCAGAATACAATAGACAAGCTGCCGGAGAAGTTAATTGCCAGGAAAATATCAAGCCATTTAGAGAAGCAAGGTGTTTTCCCACCCACCCTGGGAGGGTACCGTCCCAAAAGAGAAACCTGGACAAATGCAGCAGTTTTTGCCCATGATATCTATGAAAGTTTACATACATACATACATACATAATTACATACATACATACATACATACATACATACATACATACATACATACATACATACATACATACATACATACATACATACATACATACATACATACATACATACATACATACATACACACACACACACACACACACACACACACACACACACACACATACATACATACATACATACATACATACATACATACATACATACATACATACATACATACATACATACATACATACATACATACATACATACATACATACATACATACATACATACATACATACATACATACATACATACATACATACATACATACATACATACATACATACATACATACATACATACATACATACATACATACATACATACATGCATGCATGCATGCATGCATACATACATACATACATACATACATACATACATACATACATACATACATACATACATACATACATACATACATACATACATACATACATACATACATACATACATGCATGCATGCATGCATGTATGCATGCATGCATGCATACATACATACATACATACATACATTACATTACATTGGCACCTTTCCGTCTTGACAGACGATAGTTTGGTACATTGTGCTTTAAAAAGGCTTAATAACTACGATCCATGGCGGTGGCGAGTGTGGCTGGTAAGGCCAATTCTTGCTGCAAATGTTTGCCCACAGTAGGTGCATGTGAAAACATGGTCACTTCCACCATTTTGCACCATCTTACGTCTCTCACGCTCTGTGTGTGCTTTATCTGCAATCATTTTCTCCTTTGTCTTTATTCCGTTTCTGATAGTTGCCCTCCATGCAACACGTTCAGCGGCGACGTGCTCCCAATGTGCATTATCAATGCCTGTATCAATCATGTCCCGCTTACACACATCTTTGTATCGTAGTAGAGGCCGACCCTGAGATCTCATACCCGTCTGTAATTCACCAAAAAAGATGTCCTTTGGTATTCTACCATCATCCATCCTCCTAACGTGTCCTATCCATCTAAGTCTACGAAGACTGAGCATGGAATACACCGTCACACAACCTGATCTTTCCAATACTTCAGTATTTGTGATTTTGTCTTGCCACTTAATACCAAGTATTCTTCGCAGACACCGCATATGAAAGCTGTTTAAACGTTTCTCTTGGCGTGAGTAAGTTGTCCAGGTTTCACTGCCATAAAGAAGAGTACTAAGGACACAGGCTTGGTAGACGAGGACTTTTGTTTTGGCAGTAAGCTTCCTGTTCTCCCAGACTCTTTTTGCTAACATGTTCATTGTTGTTGCTGCCTTGCCAATCCTGATGTTGATTTCCTGATCGAGGGATAATTTGCTATTTACCTCTGATCCTAGATATGTAAAATGGTCTACTATCTCCAGTTCGGCGTCGTCAATAAAGATTGATGGTACACCATGTTCACCTTGTGACATAATCTGTGTCTTCTTTTTGTTAATTGTTAAACCAAATTCAGAACAAGCATTGGAGAATGCAGATAGTAAATGTTGTAATTCTTCCTCAGAGTGGGTCGTAATCGCAGCATCATCCGCAAAAAGCAACTCTCTGATTAGTACCCTGCTAATTTTGGTCTTGGCCTTCAATCTCTGAGCATTATAGAGGCCACCATCTGAGCGTGAGTGAATGTATATACCATCATCCTGATCACGAAAGGCATATTTCAGTAGAAGTGAAAAGTATATCCCAAAGAGGGTGGGGGCTAGCACACAGCCTTGCTTAACTCCACTCTTGATTTCAAACTCTTCTGAAGTTGAGCCATCAAACTTGATTATACCCTTCATGCCTGTGTGGAACGATTCCACAATGGACAGAAGAGTTGGTGGGCAGCCAATCTTCTTTAGTGCTTTGAACAGACCCTCACGACTGACCAAATCGAATGCCTTTGTGAGGTCGATGAAGGCAATAAACAGTGGCTGATTTTGTTCCCGGCATTTTTCTTGCATCTGTCGCAATGAGAATATCATATCAATGGTAGACCGGTTCTGACGGAAGCCACACTGTGATTCGGGGTAGACTTGATCTCCCAGGACTTGAAGTCTGTGCAGGACAATTCTGGCAAATACTTTCCCAACAATACACAGAAGTGAGATACCCCTATAGTTGTTACAGTCGCTCCGATCTCCCTTGTTCTTGTACAGCGTTATGATGTTTGAATCTTTGAAATCCTGTGGGACTTGTCCTTCTCGCCAGCATAGCTCTATTAGCTGGTGGATCTGTAGAGCGAGTGTGTCTTGCCCACTCCTGATCACCTCTATTGGAATCCCATCCTTACCTGGAGCCTTGCCAGATGCAAGCTCATTTATAGCACACTTAACTTCTGTTATAGTGGGAAGTGTGTCCAGGTGGTCAAGAGTTGGCAGGTCCTCTATGGCGTTGAGGGCATCATCCGCTAGCTTGGTCTCACTTGAGTAAAGCTCTAAATAGTGCTCGACCCATCTATCCATCTGCTGTTTCTTATCAGTGATGATTTCTCCAGTCAAGGTTTTCAGCGGTGCACTTCTTTTGATCATTGGACCACAGGCTTTCTTTATCCCTTCATACATGCTTCTGATGTTTCCCTTATCACTTGCGATTTGAATGGACTCACATAACTTGATCCAATAGTCATTCGCACACTGCCTGGCAGCCTTTTGTACATCCTTCCTCGCTTGCTTCAGCTCACTCAGAGTGTTACGCGTTGGTCTTTCCTTGTTTCTTAAGAGAGCTATCTTCTTTTTATCAATCAAGGGCTGCAGTATCTGGCTGTTTGCCGCAAACCAGTCCTGCCTCTTATGATCCACAGTGCCGTAAACCCCTACCGCTGTTTTATAAATAGTTTCCTTAAGTTTACTCCATTTATCATTTACTATACAATTTTCTGATGTATCATTGAAAGTGTCTTCAAGTTGCTGTTGAAATTCAAAGCACTTTCCAGGATCGTGAGTGTTAGTAATATTAATCCTGGGGCTAGACTTGTGTTTAGCTGTGTAGATTCTCTTTGGTCTCAGTCTAACCCTTGCAACAACCAAAGAATGATCTGTATCACAGTCAGCACTGTGGTAACTTCGAGTTAATGATGTATGGTTCAGATGTTGTCTCCGTGTGATAATGAAGTCCAGCTGATGCCAATGGCCGGATCTTGGATGTTTCCATGTGACCTTATGCATCTCTTTTGTTTTAAAAAAGGAGTTTGTAATACATAGGTCATTTCTAGTGCAATGCTCCAGCAGCCTTTGCCCATTATCATTCATGCGACCGATGTTGTATTTTCCAAGGCACACTGGCCATGAACTCGAGTCCTTGCCCACACGAGCATTGAAATCACCGAGCATATAAATGTAGTCGGATTTTGGAACTGCCTTGATCGCAGAGTCTAGCTGCTCATAGAACGTATCCTTCACATCATCAGAGGAAGCGAGTGTCGGTGCATATGCAGTGAGAATGGTGGCAAATCCACAGGAGGTTGCCAAGCGCAGTGATAATAATCTTTCATTACCTCCAGCTGGGATATCAATCATTCCCAGTAGCGAATTCTTCACTGCAAAGCCCACACCATGTTGCCTTTTTTCTGCCTGCCCTCTTCCCTTCCAAAAAAAGGTGTAATTGTTTTCCCTGAGTGACCCTTCCTCAGCGAGGCGAGTCTCCTGCAGGCCAGCAATATCAATGTTAAGACGATCGAGTTCAGCATCAATCACAGCCGTTTTTCTCACATCGTCAATATTTGTCAAGTCAGTGGAAAATCCTGGACACATGGTTCTCACGTTCCAGGTTGCAAGCCGTAGCTTGAGGTTTCTATTCTTTTTATTAGTACCTGGTGCATTGGTTTTACAGCCTGCGATTCAGATTTTGTCCTAGCCCCAAGCACCCATTGAAGCAGGCAGGCTGTGGCGGATCAGCACCCAATTGGCTGGGGGCTGCCCAGCTTGAGGCGGGCGGTAGCTGATCAGTGACACCTGTAGGTGTCTCCCACCGTCAGAGGCAACGCGTGGCGCCCCATGTCTACGCCAACTGACAAGGACTTATAACCCGTAACAGTTGCCTCTCGCTTTGATTCCGAGACCGGTTAAGACCAGGGATGGAGTTATTGCCTCTCCATAGCACAAAGCCTGGGCTAAAATAAAGAAACCATGTGTTGCCCATGCAGCATGATCCCTCTCTCGGCCTGCCTAGTTCACTCCAGAGGAAAGTTGACACCTATAATCTGGAACAAGACAAGCTGCAGAAGCTGCCGGATCAGCAAAGCAATGCTCTAACTGTCCGCCTGTCGGAGCTTCGATCCTAGACCAGCTGCCAACCAAGGCTTAGGGCCTGGTCTGCCCTGCCATGACTTATTTTGTCTTTGGGTTGCATTTCCTCGCACCAGGATAAGGCTAGTACCCTCCCAATTGCGCTCTTCCGCCCGAAGCCGTTGGCACAATGTGGGGTGTCGGGATTTGGTAAGCGCCGCCCAACATTCGGCGCTGACAGAAAGCAGGTAGTACCGTCTACTGTCATACGGTAGCTCAGTCATATCTGACTAAGACCTGACTTACATACATACATACATACATGATCTCCTTCTGTATGTCTGTATGTATGTCCTTTATGCGTTCGCGAACGGCCCATCCGATTGAGATGAAATTTTCTACACGCCTTCCTTTCATTCGGTGTGAATTTTCCTTTCAGTGTGAAATCGGCTGCTTACTTAATATTATTTAATTTTTCATTTTACATTATAATCTTATATACAGCGAGGGGACTTAACTCTACAAAAGTTATTTCAAGGGGCATAACTTTTAATAACTTTTCTGTATACCTTATAGTCATATTGTTGCATCTTTTTCAAAGATTTATAAACTCTTTGTCTATAGTTATGTACCGGCATATGAGTTATAATAAATAATGATACAAACTTTAAGGCATTTGTACAGTTTTCATAAAAATAATGCATAATGCATAACATTGTAACTCATCTTTTTATGCTTAAGAATTTATCTACAGTTATGCAGGTGATTAGAAACAGTTTTCATTAGAAATAATGGATGGTGTGTGGAAGGACATTCTTTTAAGTTACTTTTTTTTTGTTGTATGAATTTAATGAGACGCTCTCCGCCAGGAGCTGGGCGAAGCCATGCCGGGTCAGATAGATAGGCAGACCCATCTTTTCGCTGCAGTTATCTACAGGCATATGCGTATAGATTCCTCCTGCTCCTCCTCTCCCCTCCTCCTCCTCCTACCCTCTTCCTCTTTCCCTCCCCCTCCTCCCTCTCCCTCCTCCATCTTCCTCCTCCCTCTTTCTCCTCCTCCTCCCTCTTCGTTATCCTCCTTCCTCCTCCTCCTCCCTCCTCCTCCATCTTCCTCCTACCTCCTCGCCCTCCTTCCTCCTCCTAATCACTCCTCTTCCTTCCTCCTCCCTTCTCCTCCTCTCTCCTCCCACTCTCGCCTCCTCCCTCCTCCTCCTCCTACGTCCTCCCCCTCATCCTTTCTCCTCCCTCCTCCTCCTTCTTCCTCCCTCTTCCTCCCTCCTTCTCCTACCTCCTTCCCCTCCTCCTCCCTCCTCATCCTCTCTCCTCCTCCCTCCTCCTCCCTCTTCCTCCTCCTCCTCCTCCTCCTCCTTCTCCTCCCTCCTCCTTCTCCCTCCTCCCTACTCCTCCTCCCTCCACCTCCTCCCTCTCCTCATCCCTCCTCCTCCTCCCCTCCTCCTGCGTTCTCCTCCTCCCTCCTTCTCCCTCTTCCTCCTTCTCCTCCTACCTCCTCCCTCCTCCTAATCACTCATCTTCCTTCCACTTTCCGCCATTCTCCTCCTCCTCCCCCTCCTCCCTCATCCCTCCTCCTCCTTCTTCCTCCCTCCTCCCTTCTCCTCCTCTCTCCTCCTCCCTCCTCCTCGTCCTCCCTCTACATTCCTCCTCCTCCCTCTCTCTCCTCCTCCTCCTTCCTCCAACTCCTCCTCCCCCTCCCTCCTCCCTCTTCCTCCTCCTTCCTCCTTCTCCCTCCGCCTCCTCCCTCCTCCTCCTCTCTCCTCCTCTCTCCTCCTCCTCCTTCTCCCTGCTCCTCCCTCTCCTCCTCCCCCTCCTGCGTTCGCCTCCTCCCTCCTCATCCTCCTCCTTCTCCCTCCTCTTCCCTCTTCCTCCTCCCCCTCCCTCCTCCTCCTTATCCCTCCTCCTACCTCCTATTCTTCCCTACTCCTCCTATCTCCTGCTCCTCCCTCCTCTTCCCTCCTCTACCTCCCTCTTCCTCCTCCCTCCTCCATTTACCCAAGACAGACAGACAGATAGTCGGGAACGGGAGCTTATATGACTACTTATATGATTTAAATGAGATGCTCTCCACCATGGGCTGGGCCGGGTCAGACAGACAGACAGACACATAGATAGATAGACAGACAGACAGATAGTTATAATAAATAATGATACAATCTTTAAGGCATTTTCAAAGTTTTCATAAAAATAATGCATAATGCATAACATTGTAACTCATCTTTTTATGCTTAAGAAGTTATCTACAGTCATGTTAGGTGATTAAAAACAGTTTTCATTAAAATAATGGATGGTGTGTGGAAGGACATTCTTTTAAGTTACTTTTTTGTTGTTGTATGAATTTAATGAGACGCTCCCCGCCAGGAGCTGAGCGAAGTCACGCCGGGTCAGATAGATAGACAGACCCACCTTTTCGCTGCATTTATCTACAGGCATATGCATTATAATCCTCCTCCTCCTCTCCCCTCCTCCTCCTCCTACCCTCTTCCTCTTCCCCTCCCCTCCTCCCTCTCCCTCCTCCCTCCTGCTCCTCCCTCTTTCTCCTCCTCCCTCTTCCTCTTCCACCTCCTCCCTCTTCCTCCTCCTACCTCCTCGCCCTCCTCTCTCCTCCTAATCCCTCCTCTTCCTTCCTCCTCCCTTCTCCTACTCTCTCCTCCTACTCACTTCTCCTCCTCCCTCTCATCCCTCCTCCTCCTCCCTCTTCCTCCCTCCTCCTAATCCCTCCTCCTCCCTTCTCCTCCTCCCTCCTCCTCCTCCCTTCTCCTCCTCCCTCCTCCTCCTCCCTCCTCCTCCTCCCTCCACATACCTCCTCTTCCTCCCTCTTCCTCCTCCTCCCTCCTCATCCTCCCTCCTCCTCCTCCCCCTCCTTTTCCCTCCTCCCTCCTCCTTCTCCCTCCTCTCTCCTCCTCCCTCCTCCTCCTCCATCTCCCTCTTCCTCCCTCTCCTCCTCCTCCTTCCTCCTCCTCCCCCTCCTCCTTCTCCTTCCTCTTCCCTCTTCCTCCTCTCCCTCCTCCTCCCTCTTCCTCCTTCCTCCTTCCTCCTCCTACCTCCTCTCTCCTCCTCACTCCTCCTCCTCTCTCCTCCTCCTAATCCCTCCTCCTCCCTCCTATTTCTCCCAACTCCTCCTCCCTCCTCTTCCCTCCTCCTCCTCTCTCCGCCTATCTCTTCCTCCCTCCTCCTCCTCCCTCCTCCACCTCCCTCTTCCTCCTCCCAGCTCCTACTCCTCCTTTTTCTTCTTCTGCTGCTGCTGCTGCCGCCACTCCATTTACCCAAGTTAATTGTTGGGGAAGCTGTAAAGATCTTTCAAGTGCTCTTTCTAATGCTTTTTGTAAGTTGGTCTTCGTTTATCTAAGGTTGTTCTAACTGCAACCAATAAATGATTAGACAGACAGACAGTGACAGACAGACAGACAGACAGACAGACAGACAGACAGACAGACAGGGAGGGAGGGAGGGAGGGAGGGACAGACAGACAGACAGACAGACAGACAGACAGACAGACAGTCGGGAACGGGAACTTATATGACTACTTATATGAATTAAATGAGATGCTCCCCATCAAGGGCTGGGCGAAGCCGGGCCGGATCAGACAGACAGACAGACAGCCAGATAGACAGACAGACAGATAGATAGTCGGGAACTGGAACGGGAGCTTATATGACTACTTATATGAATTAAATGAGATGCTCACCACTAGGAACTGGGCGAAGCCGGGCCGGGTCAGCTAGTATATATAGCTAGCATATATATATATATGTTTAAATATGCGTCTCCCCGGCCTAGGGTTTAACATCTTCCTCCTTAATCCCGAATATTCTCATGAGTAACGTAACCTGCACGAGAATCGGTAGTTGTTCTCGCCGCACTGTGAACTTACAGGGTATGTGAGCTAGTCGCTCAGAATGCAACGGCAAACTACTGAGCGTAATCTTGCCCAGTGCATCAAGAGCAGCTGAAAAATGCTGATGTTGACAGCAACGTCGTGTGAGAGATATGAACAAAAAATATTAAATTGTAATTGATATAATAATCTCTTCATTTTGTTGCATGTTTTGATTGTGTTTGTTGTTGTTGCTGTTGTTGTTGTTGCTTCTCTCTCTCTCTCTCTCTCTCTCTCTCTCTCTCTCTCTCTCTCTCTCTCTCTCTCTCTCTCTCTCTCTCTCTCTCTCTCTCTCTCTCTCTCTCTCTTGCTTTGATCTCAAAAGTACTCTACAAACAAAATTTTTAGTATCAATGGATTGAATTTTTGGCGTAGATTAGCTTTCCCTTATGATTATATTACCATTGTCCCTCTCCATCAGGTGAACCCACTCGGGCATCAGGGGTACTTGTAATTTAAGTCCCCAAGTAAAGGACGAGATGGCAATATTTTATTCCAACTGTCTGGTGTATGGGTTAAAGCCCCTATCTCAGCATCAGCACACCGGATGTTTAAAAACGAGCGCTCTTATCCATTCGCCCATGCTGATTTAAACTGTATATATATATATATATATATATATATATATATATATATATATATATATATATATATATATATATATATATATATATATATGTGTATATGTATATATATATATATATATATATATATATATATATATATATATATATATATATATATATATATATATATATATTGTGTATGGGGGATGTGTGGTCTCGTGGTATGGTTTCCACCTCGAGTGCTGGAGGTCCCGGGTTCAAGCCCCAGGATGACCGGGATTCTTTCTCGTGGACTTCTAGTAATAAAATTTCCCCTGGTCTCTGAGTAGAGAGATCGGACACACGTGTGTATTGTTGCGCACAAATATCTTGGCAGTTGGAAATCGAAAAAGAGTAGCCTAACGGCTCTGCCCGGGCAAAATTTCGAGTTAAAAATCTACCCAAAGTATTTCAGGATCCTCGCTGGTGCTATGGAGTTCGTGCACTGAGTTGAGTTTCTCCAGACTCAGGTTTGAGTTAAGAGGAGAACGGAGCACTTATGGGTTGCACCCGTGTGCCGTGATGTTGATCCATCGACTAAACTAAACTAAACTAAATTATTGTTGTATGTTACTCTGTCTACATTCTCTTACTTATTTCTGCCTCTCACCTGTCATCGTCTGTTGTTAATTAATATAGGTAAGAAAAACTGTTGACCTGAACAAATGGCTTCCCATTCACATTAATATTCAAACGAGGCTTGATGATGTCAGTGTTGATAACTATTGTTTTTGTTTACTTTATTTTCATATCCAGTCATTTTGATCGCCTAATGTTTATAATTATCTCCGCTATGGTTCGGTTAATAAATCAATGGTTAGTGTATCTTTTACTGTTTATTGCTGCTCCTCCAATATGGAGTTAAGATATCTTCGTGGCCGCTGGGTTAATGCGCTTAATTTCCGGTGGCCTGACGGGGGTTCAATCCCTACACCGGTCAGTTGGACTTGAATGTTGACTTCTCTTTCAGAAAGCATTGGTAAACTTTTAAAACAAAAATAACTGCATGTTGCCATGAGGCGCAAACCAACAAGAAAGATTGGAAAGATCTGAAAGTATAATAAGTGCGGCGCGGACAGTGAACGCACACGGGTAAATACGGAAACGACACGTCAGAGAGAAACAGACGGAGAACAACAGCCATGAAGGAAGGACGGCACGGAGGTATCAGCAAGACAAGATCTTTGAGAAGCGAACTGAGAAAATGATTTACCATCCAGAGAATCTAATGAAATGAAGAATGCAGGAAGAATCAAAGATGTATTGAGGACGGACAGCGATTTGGCACGAAACATAAATCAAAAACTGAAGAATGAAATAGGATTGGATGGGCCGATATCTAAGTGGAAGAATCAGCGAAAGGTCACATAGTAAACAATACCTCAAGTCACTGGCGTGAGTAATTAGTTTCTGTGAACTGTAAACACTGTCGATGCATGTGATAGGACAAGCGACATGTTTGACTGTAATTGTAGTCATGTTAAGTAGGGCAGCGTGAGCAGTTATGACGGAATGCGTGATGGTTGCGTCAGTTTGATGGCCGGCATGTCATAAAATCATGGGATACTGCTTGAAATAAACATCGACTGGAAATTTAAGCATTCTGTCAGTGTTGTATATCACCATTCTAACAGTTATGTTACGGAGTTCAAATTGTTTGATTTGAGAAAACTAACTCTAGATATACTGAGCCAAATATTGCTAATGAAGGACAGTTAAATACATAGCAAAGGAGGATCACTTCATAGCACATGTCCTTTACACGACGTTGCAGTCAACCCCTGCACTTTTTATCTGTTTGTGATGTCTTGTTAATTTACTTTCAATAGTTTCGCAATGCTTTCTGAACGACCAGCACTCATATCTTTGCATGGGAAACCAACGCTAGGCGGTCTGCTTCCAAATCGCCCGCAGCTGTGTTTCGAACGCGGCTTGCGGGATTACGAATTGCGTCGTTACGCCTTCGCCACGGAGCGGGCAATGGCAAATTACTGAAGTTAAAATTCCCTAGAAAGTCGACCTGTGATGTTGGGGTTGTTCGCGACGACATGCAACATATTTAATGTGATTCCAGTCTTCTTTCTACCAGTTTAAATGTGCTTACTAGATAAACATTGTACAGATCTCGGGGTAATGCACACCCTTGTCTCACATTTGTAAAGCAATACTTCTCGAGCTCGCATCTGCATTTGTCAACCTGGTACACACGACTAGACGGGTTGGCCGTTGAGTGTACGACTTCTCTCATACTGCTGCTCCTCATGGCGGTACAGATGGTTCTGTATTCGGCGGTGGATTATATACAAAGTTCGAAACTCGGTGCAGATTGCGGGATAAAAAAAACGAACGCGTGTTTTAAAGGCTAGAGTTTCGATTTCATTGCAACATATTTTATTCCAAATGGTTCGGTGTCTTTTCGTAGAGCAGCCTGCCGCAAGCGTCGCACAAAGTACGAACTCCGTAGCTCCAGCGACGACTTCAATAACGTTATCAGTGGGAACTTTATGAAGCTAAGCCTTATTACTTTTCATTTCTGTTGCTTTGTTTGTCATGATCATGTGTCATGTAGATAATCATGTTCGGCCATGTTTCGCCGTCTCACACCATCACCAGAGTCGTGAATCAACTTTGTGTTCTCATCTCCATTATGTCACGTGGCCTAACCATCCAGATGTTTGTCTCTCTTTTGTTCTTTCCACCACAATCTTGTAGGTTGTTACTAAATTGTCTTGTTCTATTTTGTTTTCTTGATTAAAAACGTGCCCTAAATAATCGTGTCTGTCTATCTTTAATTTCTCTGATCATTGTATGGTTTTCATTTTTTTCTTTGCAGATCTTTCTCATTGTTGTTTGTTTTTTTTTTTTGTCTCTCCATGGTATTCTTTGCATTTTCCTCAGAAATTACATCTCCACTGCCAACAGATGTTTGCGAGCTTTTCTTACTACTGTACATGATTCACATCCATATAATTGTACACAATACATGTAGCTTGCTGCTTGCTTGCGTTCGCTGGCTGTGAACTCCAGCGTGAAGTCCTGTATCGCGGATGAAGACATCCTGTTGTTCAACATCAGTGTGATGTCATACCGGACTGAGGTTTGCGTGAGTATCCGTTGTCCCATGTCTGGCTTATTGGTGTGCAGACTGGTGGTTCCTCGCCGTGCAGGCAGATACTCTCCGACTTCGGAAGAATCAGCGATCCTACTACGTTAGCCAGGACGCACGGCTAAGACGTGTTATTGGATCTTGGCCAGTATAACACCTGGCGCCTTGAAAACACCTCTGTGTCCCAATATAGATGTAGGAGTTCAACAATCTTTCTCTAGTTGCAGTTGACATCTATGTATTGGTCAGTATGTTTCCCGTCATGTAAACGGTAAAAGACTGCCACTGATTACGCTAATTATCATAATGAAAACCAAATACTGTGCACATGACATCATATAACGGTACTTCGCTTGTTTATTTTTTGTATTATTTATTTAGAGCATGTCCAGATTATCATAACAACAGGCTAGCATAATTATTGTTTGGTGACCGAATGTATAAATAATTCTGTCCAAACAACTTCTGAAGAAACCACCTAAACAAAAGAAACAAATAAAGTTAAATTAAACCATGGGACATAAAAACGTAATATATTAAGGGACATTACCTAATCTAAAGATATTTCTATCATTTACATTTCTGGCGACTACTTTGTTAATTTTTCAATAAATTCATTTGTAAATCAATCCTTAATTTTACTCCCCAAAATTTTTAGTTAAAGATTAAAGAAACATTAACAGCATATTAACACAAGTAAATATTGTACTTACTTCTTTGCGCAATACGTTTTAATAATCTTCTTTCTTGGCTTTTCTAGATATAATATATGCCATCTTAAACATCTCATCGTGATCAGATATCTTTTGACTAATTGCTATATTTTTGGCAGGCCTCTGAAAGGCCAAATAATCTTCGTCTATTTTTAATTTATCGGCCCTTTGGCTAAGATCAAAGTGTAGAATCTGCACTTCATCTGGCCAGGCTCTGCAGCTGAGGGGGTCATACGGATGACACACAGAGACGAGGAACCTCAGGGGGCGTCTATCCTTGGAGAACAGAACACCCTTATTTTCAAAACGAATGCGTTTTTATACACTGACAAACGTCAATCAATATTAAATGCTAGAAAACACACTGCTGAGAGAGCTCACAGCAAGTCTGCAGTCATCAGAAGCAGACACATTTCTCTCTCTCTCTCTCTCTCTCTCTCTCTCTCTCTCTCTCTCTCTCTCTCTCTCTCTCTCTCTCTTCATTACGTCCCTCACACTTCCCGGGGGAGGGTGTTCCCGTGTGTCCTTCTCCTGCCGTGTGTTCACATCCTGATCTGCAGCTTGGAGACGGTTTCATCGCTGATGGCGGCTATCCCACAATAAGTTTGTGGACGTGTCATGAGAAAGGGAACACTGCAGTATGTCGTCACTACGGTAAAGTTTGAGCAGAAGAAAGGCAGGAGGAACGAACGAACGAACGAACGAACGAACGAACCGACGGACGGACGAACCAAAGAACAAGCTTTATTTTCAAAGGATTAAGAAGTGGACACTTAGGCCCGTCTAAGGAGAGAATAATGTGTGCGGTTTGGCATCATGGCATGGAGGAATATCAACATCGGAAAGGAGTGACAACACACGAGACACAAGACTGTGCGCAGATATGATTCCCTTCGACAGACTTTGGGATATTCGATAGGAAGTCCAAACCTTAATATATAGTAAATACCAGGAATTATGAGGAACAAACCAGAACTCAATCCAATGCTGATGCCTGACTCTGAGAGGCAACAGGAACACAACCCTGATCCCAGACTCTGGTGTCGCTTATCTACATATGGCACATGATGGTGATGACACAGGGATTATGAGGAATGTACCAGAAATCAATCCAGAACTCTATTCGTGTCCTGGTTCAGAGAGACAAACAGGAAAATAGAAGAAGAGATAACAGAAACTGATTTAGTAAATCTAATTTAAAAACAAATAACACAAGAACTACAAGAACAAAACAGACATTTCCCGACTATATTGTTACTTGTTAAATAAAGAGAATTAGTATATTTATGAATGCCTTTATTTCTACATAACCTAACCAGGGAATAAAACTGCCTCACTAATAGCGTGATGTCTCGGAAGCTGACATATGTTGGTCATGTTAAGTGTCACGTGGTTTGGTCAGAACCGTTAGAAGGCATAGTTCCTGGGAGAGGGGCCAGGGGTTGACCAACACGACATTGAACACGGGACATTGGGGACGCCTTGGGCATGGACATAAATGAGGAAGGGGAACTGGCGACGGGTAGTAAACCTCTGCGACGGGACGTTATGAGAGCGACGCTCTGCAGGATATATGCTACATGATGATGATAATTGCTGTGACCTAGTTGTCAGGTAAGGATGTGTTCAGGTATTTCTGTTTGCATATCCTATTTAAAGAAAAGAACAAATGCATCCATGCTTCAAGAGCTGAATATTGAAGAAGGTTGGTTACTTAAGGCGATAATCAAAGAAAATTGAAATCTTTGGATCACTTGAAACGTCACGAAAGTTTGGAGAGAACAATAATGGAGTGGTTTATGCCCGGGAAGAGAGAAAGAGTAAGGCCAAAGAGAAGATGGGTGCAGGATGTGGAGGATGATCTCTAGATGGGTGTATCGGACGCAGGACAACATGCTTACGATCGAGAGGTGTTCCGGAAGGTTGTTATGTTAGCAAGGTTCTGCAAAAGACATGCTACTGAATGAATGAATGAATGAATATCCTATTGACAGGACATCGCTGTCAACACCAGCATGTTACTGCTGTTGTTGAAGTCTTGGCAAGTTTATGTTCAGTAGTATGCGGGTTCACGTATGGTTCTAAACAATAGCCCTAACCTTTCACTGAGAACCTTGTGACAACATTAGTGACTAAAGATATTAGAGATAGAGCTGGACAGAGGAAGACAATGCTGGATGAGTTGATAAACCGGCTAAGAAGAATATCGTCTATTGAGTTTAGCAAACATAGAGTCGATAGATGGTTGTGTGAATAACCCACAGGGACAACGACATAGAGGGAGATGGATAACAAAACAGAGAAGAGAATTAGAGGCATAACAATAGGTTAGTCACATTTACTTTACATGACGTCACGGTCAACCCCAGCATGTTTTGGCTGTTTGTAATATCTTGGCAAGCTTACGTTCAGAAGTTTTCTATTGCTTTCTAAACGACCAACACATGTACTATTGTATGAAAACCAAAGCAAGGCGGTCTGCTTCCAAATCGTTCGCAGCTGTGTTTTGAACACGGTATGCAAACATATGAATTATTTCCGTAACTCATTCGCCACAGAACCGGCGGAACCATAAGACGTATCCGAAGTCGAACCCACAACTTCCGGGGCGTGACGTAGGTGGCTGAACCATTTAGCCACGGAGACCACTGTGTGGAGGATATCGCCACTGAAGATCTTCATGTAGGACACTACCCTCCTGGCACCAGAAGAGAGCCCTGTATGCAGGATATCGCCACTGAAGATCTTCATGTAGGACACTACCCTCCTGGCATCAGAAGAGAGCCCTGTATGTAGGATATCGTCATTGAAGATCTTCATGTACGACACTACCCTCCTGGCATCAGAAGAGAGCCCTGTATGCAGGATATCGTCACTGAAGATCTTCATGTACGACACTACCCTCCTGGCATCAGAAGAGAGCCCTGTATGCAGGATATCGCCACTGAAGATCTTCATGTACGACACTACCCTCCTGGCATCAGAAGAGAGCCCTGTATGCAGGATATCGTCACTGAAGATCTTCATGTACGACACTACCCTCCTGGCATCAGAAGAGAGCCCTGTATGCAGGATATCGCCACTGAAGATCTTCATGTAGGACACTACCCTCCTGGCATCAGAAGAGAGCCCTGTATGCAGGATATCGCCACTGAAGATCTTCATGTAGGACACTACCCTCCTGGCATCAGAAGAGAGCCCTGTATGCAGGATATCGCCACTGGAGATCTTCATGTACGACACTACCCTCCTGGCACCAGAAGAGAGCCCTGCCCGCCGCATACCTCCACGTCTTTGATTTGTAAAGGATAGCTTTCATTACACATGGCTATCTCCATAAGTTCCCCAGCCCCCTCCCGTGGATAATGCAAGGAGATATTTAGTACTGCTACTTGTTGTTGGTGCGTATACTTGTATAATATTTATATCTAAAGGTTTGCCTTTCATTTTGACCATAATAACTCTATCTGAAATATACCAGTAACCATTAATTGACTTGGCTGTTAGTTTTAATAAAGTAGTAGTTCCATTCCTATCTCGTGTGTATCCCCTCCAGAATAAATTATTGTGATTGTATGTTGTAATTTTGCACGATATCTTCCATCTCATCTCACTATGCCTAGAATATTCTTTATTTTCATGCTTTACATTTCTCTTAACACATCGTTCACCTGCCCCAGCTTATTTAATGTCTTAACATTCCATGTTCCTATTTGAAATGAATTTCCCATTTTAAATATATTTCCTATTTTAAATTTATCCATTATGATTTTGCTATGAGTAGCTGGATGCGGGCTGGTGTCATCTGTGGCTCATGACTGTCCCTACCCGACGAGGATGTCCTAAGATAGCCATTAATGTCGTTCACTGCCTCTGATATGTGACTATTAATTAAAACTTAGGAATATAATGTGGTGGTTTGCCCTTGACGTCCACATCCACATGGGGGTCTTTTACCTCTGCTTTTCACAGCCATTTATCAGATCAAGTGCGTACCCTGCTCTGTTCAGCAGCAGATGTGTCCACATATCCCGGTGGATACTCGGTCCCCAGGGCTGCGTTTGTCACACCATTGTGGGTTTCCCATCCTCTACCACTGGGAGGTGCAGTTGAGATTTTACCTTCCAAAGTTATGGTTTATGATGGTCAAATCTCTCTAGTAAAGCTGAACTATAGAACACACATACTCTCAGTCCTGTATACTGTCTTCCATGTAAAAAAAAAAAAAAAAAAACGAGCATCCCTTTTTGATTACATACCAATGGACTGGGCATAGGAATAGCGTCTTCTTAAGCAAATCTCACTATTCGTAATTTATAAACAGTTCTGGTCAATCAACTTCGGGAGTGGCCACATTAACAAAATGAACAAAATTAAATTAAGGCACGGGACATAACGACTTCGCATATTAAGGGACATTACCTGTTCTAAAAAACCTATCTAACATTTACAGTTCTGATTTCATTGTAAATCAACATTTATTGTCATTCCTGAATATTTTGTTTTATATTTCCTAAAGAACAGTAAACAGCATCTTAACACTTACATATATATATACTTGTACGACTTAGTGACATTTTGTTCTCACATTTTCAAAATCTGCTTTCCTGGCTTTTCTGGAATAATGTATATATCTTCACTAGATTCTCTTGATATGATACATATTGTAGGATATTAGACGGGAACTGAAGCGGGCTAAAGACACAGCGCCAGGTCCAGATGGGGTGAGGTATTACCATATGAGGAACATAAAGGATGGGGACTTGGAGGAGATGGCTCTTTGTTTCAACCTAAGTATCAATACGGCGGAAATACCCCAGGATTGGCTGCATAGCTACCTGGTCCCACTCCCAAAGCCATGTAAGGACCACTCCAGACTTAATGGATACCGAATCATAACCCTGCAAAACACGTATAGCAAAGTCCTCGAAAAGATAGAAGCACGCAGACTCCATCAACATTTGGAAAGTCGGAATCTGCTTCCCCAAGAACTCGGGAGCTACCGGCCTGGAAAGGACACCTGGGCCAATGCTGCAACTTTTGCATTTGATGTCTACGAGGGTTTCCAGGATAAACAGGAGACAGTGGCGGTAGCTCTTGACCTGGAGGATGCTTATAACAGGGTTAGGTATGATCGGTTGATACACACACTGTTGGACATGGAGGTCTGCCCTGGTCTTGTTAGATGGGTTGCGGCAGTCCTTTATGAGCGTAAGGTTGCACTGCGCATGGGTACCTGGACTTCTGACCCCTGTACTATTACACCTGGGTTGCCGCAGGGATCTGCCTTGTCCCCAGTGCTCTTTAATGTCTACATCAGCAAAATCGCAGCTATTGCGACACCAGGTGTGGGTAGAATCTTGACATTTGCAGATGATGTGCTGGTGTACAGACAGGGCAGAGACAGGGCCAGTTTGGCGAAAGACGTACAGGTGGCGGTAAACAAGGTGACGGAGTGGTGCATGACGCAGGGGCCATTATAAACCCAGACAAGGCATCAGTTGTGTGGTACTCCCTGGATAACCGGATCGTCAAGGCAGATGTCCCATGTATTATGTTGAATGGATGTCCTCTTAGTCGAGAGAGTAAATTGAAGTACTTGGGTATCACATTTGACAGGTGTTTGTCTTTTAAGGATCATGTGGAGGCTTTGGTGGTGAAGGCTGGTAGGGGGCTTAATGCATTGAGATCTATGGCAGCAACAGGGGTAGATCTGAGGATGCTGTGCAGGCTCTTTCAGCAGTTAATAATTTCTGTCATTAAGTATGGTTTGGGGCTGCTGACAGTATGAAAAAGCCAGCTTGAAAGGTTGGAGCGCATACAGAATGCTGTCATGTGGTTAATACTGGGGTGTACAAAGGACACACCAATTATATGCATGAGGCATATCCTGGCGCTACCTACAATGACGGATAGGCATAGGGTCCTTCAGGCCAAATGGTACCTGAGAGTTGCCACAGACAGGGATCACTCACTGAATGCAGCAATGGATATGGTCAAGGGTCATAGACTAAGACGAGGCAGGTCCTGGATGGCACAGGCGGAACTTTCTATAAGTCAGGTGTGTGATCTAGAGACCATCAATCGTGAAAGAGAGTGGGTTGAAGTTCCGGAAGTCATGACGGACTGGCACAATGTAATAATAACACTGGGTCGTGAGTGCAGAGAATGGGCAGTGGGCTGTATTGAGTTTGAAGTGCAACAGCTGATCCATATCAACACACATCAAGGTAACATAGTCATCTACACCGATGGGTCAGTGGTGAGAAACAGACGTAGTGGCTGGGGCTTTATTGCAAAGGCTAATGGGCGAGTCTCGAAAAAGGAGAGTCTGGCATACGAGGCTACGACCTCCAGCATGAGAATGGAGGTGGAGGCAGTAACAGCGGCATTCAGGTGGCTAGAGGAGACAACTGCAACACACGTTGTGTTCATTACGGATTCAAAGAATATGCTTAGCAGGGTGGAGGAAGGAATGTTTCGTGTGGAATTGCTCTCGTCGCTTCAGAGGTCACAGAGTGTGAGAATTGTATGGATATTTTGCCCTGGCCATGCGGGTGTACGGGGGAATGAACAGGCTGATAGGCTAGCAGGGAATGCACCTCTTGGTGGTATTTTGCCTATGGACAAGGGGGAGGTGGTCGTGCGCTTGTGGGACCAGGTGGAGAAGGCGGAGGAACAGATTGAGAACCCATATGTGGAAAGAATGAGATTGCGGGAGGATCGGCAGGGGTTCTGGAAGAATCTCAAAACTGAGAGGGAAGACCAGGAGAACTTTTAATCCGATAGCGGTGGGAACGATTAGTAGTATGACTCTTCGCTGGCTGTTGAACGAAGGGACTGAGCACGTATGGGAATGTTCTGAGTGCAGTGATGTCGGTTCTTAACTCAACTCAACACAACTGAAGAAAATTCCCATTTACTTGTATATTAAATTGCATTACTTCGTTCTTCCTAGTGACGACCATAATGTGTCTTTTTACAATTTAATTCTAACCCTAGTTGTTCACTGTGTCTAACAACCGCATTTACTAAATGTTGCAGGTCCTGTTCATTGTCTGCAATCAAGAATGTATCATCTGCATATCTAATGTTATTTATGCATCGTCCTCCAATGTTGATTCCTTCCATATCTTCAATATGCCTGAAAATACTTTCACTGTACGGGGAAAACAGATCTGGAGACATTACATATCCCTGTCTCACACCTCTCTTAATATATATTTATATACGAGCGAGAGTCAATAAGTCAGTCACACAGTTCTGTGGCATGGCCTGTGAATATTGTAGGTGTGATTAGATAACAGCAACGTCGAACTTTATATTCCCGTTCTTCGGGGGGCGCTAGGTGTCTCATGCGCATGCGCAGCGCATAAACAAAATGGCGACTGTACTTACAAGGATAATATAGGACAGAGAAGGTTAATATAGGACAGAGAAGGATAATATAGGACAGAGAAGGATAATATAGGACAGAGAAGGATAATATAGGACAGAGAAGGATAATATGGGACAGAGAAGGATAATATGGGACAGAGAAGGATAACCAAAGAGCGCCGTGCTGTTGTGTGTTTTTTGTGGGCAAAAGGACTTCTGCAAAGGAAATTCATAAGGAAATGATAACTGCTTATGGTGACAAATATTTATACCGTAAAGCGGTGCGTAGCTGGGTAGAAAAATGTTATCAAGGACGCTCTAAAATTGTTGATGAAATCCGATCTGGTCGTCCTGTTGAGATTGCAACAGAAGCATCCGTGCAGCTGGTGGAGGAGATGATTTGAGATGAGAGGCAAGTAACGATAGACTCTGTAGCATTTGCAATAGGGTGCTCACATGATTCAGCATATAGCATGATGCATGATCAATTGAAATGTAAGAAAGTGTGCTCAATGTGGATACCTAGACAATTGAAGGAGGAACACAAAGTGAACCGATTTGGCCTGTCCTTGCATCATCTCTGTCGATACGAAGATGATGGAGAAGATATGCTGAACAGGATTGTTACTGGGGACGAGTCATGGGTGCATCACTACAAGCCCGAATCAAACCATGCTTCAATGCAATGGAAACATCCTCTTCGCCTTGTGTCGAAAAATTCAAGGTTACGCCATCAGCAGGGAAGGTTATGCTGACAGTGGTCTGGGATTGTCAAGGAGTGCTTTTAATCAATTTCAAGAAGAAAGGTGACAATGTGAATTCTGAATCGTACTGTGAAGATCTATCGATGCTTTATGATGCAATTCGAAGAAAGCGTCCAGGATTGCTGACTATAGTAGTGTTGCTTCTTCATGACAATGCCAGACCACATACGGCTTGATTAACTCAGGAGAAAATTAACCAACTAAGGTGGGAAGTTCTGGAATATCCACCTTACAGCCCCGACTTAGCCCCTAGCGATTTCCACCTTTTTAGTCCGCTGAAAACCCACCTTGGCGGGAGACATTTCGCGAATGACGCCGAAGTTGAATGTGAAGTGAAAACATGGTTTAGAAAACAGAGCACGCAGTTATATGCAGCCGGTTTGGGAGGACTGATAAAACGATGGGATAAGTGCATCAATGTTAGTGGAAATTATGTTGAGAAATAAAGGGACAATGTATGTATAAAAATAAACTAGTTTCAAGTTGTTATCATATTTAGTTATTTTTCTACAGCCATTTGTGACATTACTTATTGACTAGCCCTTGTAAATTGTTGCATGTTACTTTGTCTACATTCTCTTACTTATTTCAACCTGTTACATTTCATTGTCTGTTGTTAATTGATATAGGTAAGACAAACTTTTGACCTGAACAAATTGATTTCCATTTACATTAATTTTCGATAGTGGCTTGATGCTGTCAGTGTTGATAACCATTGTTTTTATTTACTTTATTTTTATATCCGATCATTTTGATCACCTAATGTTTACAATTAATCCGCTATGGTTCGTTAATAAAACAATCGTCAATGTATCTCATACTGTTTATTGCTAGTCCTCGAATTTGGTGTTAAGAGGTCTTCGAGGCAGCTAAATTAATGCGCTTGCGCTTATATTTCCGGTGCCTTGTCGGCGGTTCAATCCCTACACTGGTTAGTTGGACTTGAATGTTGACATCTCGTTCAGAAATCAATGGTAAACTTAAAAAAGAAAAAACAGTTGCATATCCTTTACATGACGTTGCAGTCAACTCCAGCACTTTTTGTCTGTTTGTGATTTCTTGTTAATTTACTTTCAGTAGTTTGCCATTGCTTTCTGAACGACCAGCACTCATATCTTTCTGAACGACCAGCACTCATATCTTTCTGAACGACCAGCACTCATATCTTTCTGAACGACCAGCACTCATATCTTTCTGAACGACCAGCACTCATATCTTTCTGAACGACCAGCACTCATATCTTTCTGAACGACCAGCACTCATATCTTTCTGAACGACCAGCACTCATATCTTTCTGAACGACCAGCACTCATATCTTTCTGAACGACCAGCACTCATATCTTTCTGAACGACCAGCACTCATATCTTTCTGAACGACCAGCACTCATATCTTTCTGAACGACCAGCACTCATATCTTTCTGAACGACCAGCACTCATATCTTTCTGAACGACCAGCACTCATATCTTTCTGAACGACCAGCACTCATATCTTTCTGAACGACCAGCACTCATATTTCTGAACGACCAGCACTCATATCTTTCTGAACGACCAGCACTCATATCTTTCTGAACGACCAGCACTCATATCTTTCTGAACGACCAGCACTCATATCTTTCTGAACGACCAGCACTCATATCTTTCTGAACGACCAGCACTCATATCTTTCTGAACGACCAGCACTCATATCTTTCTGAACGACCAGCACTCATATCTTTCTGAACGACCAGCACTCATATCTTTCTGAACGACCAGCACTCATATCTTTCTGAACGACCAGCACTCATATCTTTCTGAACGACCAGCACTCATATCTTTCTGAACGACCAGCACTCATATCTTTCTGAACGACCAGCACTCATATCTTTCTGAACGACCAGCACTCATATCTCTGTATGGGAAACCAACGCTAGGCGGTCTGCTTCCAAGTCGCCCGCAGCTGTGTTTCGAACGCGGTATGCGGGATTACGAATTGCGTTGTAACGCCTTCGCCACGGAGCGCGCAATGGCAAATTACTGAACGTAAAATTCCCTAGAAAATCGATCTCTTATGTGGGGTTGTTCGCGACGACATGCAACATATTTAATGTGATTCCAGTCTTCTTTCTACCTGTTTAAATGTGCTTACTCAATAAACATTGTACAGACCTCGGGGTAATGCACACCCTTGTCTCACATTTGTAAAGCACTACTTCTCCAGCTCTGATCGACTGGACGGGTTGGCCATTGAGTGTACGACTCGCTTATGCTGCTGCTCCCCATGGTTGTACAGGTAGTTCTGTATTCGGCAGTGGATTATACACAAGGTCCGAAACTCGGCGTAGAGTGCGGGATAAAAAAAAAAAGAAACGCATTGTGTAAAGGCGACAGGGTAGACTTCATTGCAACAGGTTTTATCCCATATGTGTCGCTGTCTTTCCGCAGAGCGGCCTGCCGCAAGCATCGCACAAATCATGAACTCCGTAGCTCCAGCGACGACTTCCATGACGTTATCAGTGGGAACACTTGAAAGCTAAGCCTTACCACTTTTCAAGTTATTTTTTTTAATAATCGTGTTATGTAGATAATCATGTTCCGGCATGTTTCGCCATCTCACACCATCACCAGTCTTGGATGAACTTTGTCTTCTGGTCTCAATTATGTCACCATCCAGATATGTATCTCTCTGTCTTCCTTTTGTTCTTTCCACCACAATCTTGTAGGTTGTTATTAAATTGTCTAGTTTTTTTTCCTTGTTTAAAAACGTGCCCTAAATAATCGTGTCTGTCTATGTTTAATTTCTCTAATCAATGTATCGTTTTCTAATGACTTTCTCATTGTTGTTTTTGGTCTCTCCATGATATTTTGTTGTCATTTTCCTCAGAAATTACATCTCCACTGCCAACAGATGTTTGCCAGCTTTTCTTAATACTGTACACGATTCACATCCATATAATTGTACACGATATATGTAGCAGTTCAACAATCTTATTGTAGTTGCAGTTGATATCTCTGTATTGGTCAGTATGTTTCCCATCATTAAATTAATGTTTGCATATTCTTTACAGGACATCGCTGTCAATATTAGTATCTTTCAGCTGATTGTTTATTTCTTGGCAAGATTACGCTGAGTAGTTTGCCATTGCTTACTGAGCGACCGGCTCACATATCCCGTAAGTTACCGACGCAGTTAGAGCCGCTACCGATTTTCGCCGTCGTCACGTTACTCACGAGAGTATACGGGATTACAGAGGAAGTCGCTTACCTCTAACCCATGGAGACCGGCGTTTCCCATCATGGAAAAGGTAAAAGACTTCGACTACTTACGCTGATTATCATAATGAAAACCAAATACTGTACACAGGAAATCATAAAATGGTACTTCGCTTGTTTATTTTTGTTATTATTTATTTAGAGCATATCCAGATTATCATAACAACAGGCTAGCATAATTGTTGATTGGTGACCGAATGTATAAATAATTCTGTTCAAACAACTTCTGAAGAAACCACGTAAACAAACGGAACAAATAAAATTAAATCAAAGCATGGGACATAACAACTTAACATATTAAGGGACATTACCTAATCTAAAGATACTTCTGACATTTACATTTCTGGAGACTACTTTTGTTAATTTTTCTTTAAATTCATTTGAATACCAACACTTACTAACACTTCCAAATATTTAAAGGTATATATATATGTAAAGAAACATAAACAGCGTATTAATACAAGTAAATGTAGTACCTACTATTTTGAATAATACATTTTTATAATCTGCTTTCTTGGCTTTTCTAGAGTAATATATGTGTAACTTAAGAATGTTATCGTGACTGAGAAGCAGTAGGCAAAACTGTTATATTTTTGGCAGGCCTCTGAAAGGCCAAATAATTTTCGTCTTATTTATTTATCGGCCCTTTGTCTAAGATCAAAGTGTAGTAGCTGCACTTCATCTGGCCAGGCACTACAGCAGAGGCGGACATCCGGATGGCACACAGTGACAAGGAACCTCATGGGGCGTCTACCTTTGGTGATTAGAACGCCCTTAGCACGTATACGTTTGTGGACTTGTCGTGAGAAAGGGAGCACTGCAGTATGTCGTCACAACGGTAAAGCTGGAGCAGAAGAAAGGCGGGACGAACGAACGAACGATCAAGCTTCATTTTCAAAGGGTTAAGAAGTGGACACGCAGGCCCATCTCAAGAGAGACTAAGCTGTACGGTTTGGCATTATGGCATGGAAGATTATCAACATCGGAAATGAGTGGCAGCACAGGAGACGCAAGGCTGTGCGAGACATCATCACCCTTGTCAGACTTTGGGATATTGGATCGGAAGTCCAAACCATATTATATAGTAAATACCAGGGATTATGAGGGACAAACCAGAACTCAATCCAATGATTGTGCCATGACTCTGGGAGGCAATGGGAACACAACCCTGATCCCAGACTCTGGTGATCGTGTGAGATGGCGAACCAGTCGCTTATATACTTATGGCACATGATGATTATGGCACAGGAATTAGGAGGAATGTACCAGAAATCAATCCAGAACTCTATTCGTGCCCAGGCTCTGGAGAGAAACAGGGAAAAAGAAGAAGAAGAAGAAGAAGAAGAAGAAATAACAGAAACTGATTTAGTAAATCTAATTTAAAAACAAATAACACAAGAACAAAACATACTTTTTCCTACTATAATGTTACTTGTTAAATAAAGAGAATTGTATATTGATTCCTTTATTTCTACATAACTTAACCACGGAATTAAATTGGTTCACTAATAGCGTGATGTCACGGAAGCTGAAATATTGTGGCCATGTTAAATGTCACGTGGTTTGGTTGGAAGGCTTAGTTCCTGAGAGAAGAGCCAGGGGTTGAGCAACACAAAATTGAACACGTAACATTGGTGACGCCTTGGGGATGGAAATAAATAAGGACGGGAACTGGCAACAGATGGTGAATCTCTGCGACGGGCCGTGATGAGAGCGACATTCTGCGGGATACTTGCTACGTGAATATGATAATTGCCGTGACCTAGTTGCCAGGTAAAGGTGTGTTCAGGTTAGGTCCTAAACACGTCCTAGACCTTCACGGAGAACCTTGTGACAACCGGAGAGACTGCGGGTGTTAGAGAGAGGGCTGGACACGGGGAGACAATGCTGGAAGAGTTGATAGACCAGCTAAGGGTGTTAGAGACAGAGCTGGACACGGGAAGACAATGCTGGAAGAGTTGATAGACCGGCTAAGGGTGTTAGAGACAGAGCTGGACACGGGGAGACAATGCTGGAAGAGTTGATAGACCAGCTAAGGGTGTTAGAGAGAGAGAGAGCTAGACACGAGGAGACAATGCTGGAAAAGTTGATAGACCGGCTAAAGGGTGTTAGAGACAGAACTGGACACGGGGAGACAATGCTGGAAGAGTTGATAGATCGGCTAAGGGTGTTAGAGACAGAACTGGACACGGGGAGACAATGCTGGAAGAGTTGATAGACCGGCTAAGGGTGTTAGAGACAAAGGGCTGGACACGGGGAGACAATGCTGGAAGAGTTGATAGACCAGCTAAGGGTGTTAGAGACAGAACTGGACACGGGGAGACAATGCTGGAAGAGTTGATAGATCGGCTAAGGGTGTTAGAGACAGAACTGGACACGGGGAGACAATGCTGGAAGAGTTGATAGACCAGCTAAGGGTGTTAGAGAGAGAGCTAGACACGAGGAGACAATGCTGGAAAAGTTGATAGACCGGCTAAGGGTGTTAGAGAGAGAGAGTTGGACACGGGGAGACAATGCTGGAAAAGTTGATAGACCGGCTAAGGGTGTTAGAGAGAGAGAGTTGGACACGGGGAGACAATGCTGGAAGAGTTGATAGACCGGCTAAGGGTGTTAGAGACAGAACTGGACACGGGGAGACAATGCTGGAAGAGTTGATAGATCGGCTAAGGGTGTTAGAGACAGAACTGGACACGGGGAGACAATGCTGGAAGAGTTGATAGATCAGGCTAATGGTGTTAGAGACAAGAGCTGGACACGGGGAGACAATGCTGGAAGAGTTGATAGACCAGCTAAGGGTGTTAGAGAGAGAGCTAGACACGAGGAGACAATGCTGGAAAAGTTGATAGACCGGCTAAGGGTGTTAGAGAGAGAGAGAGTTGGACACGGGGAGACAATGCTGGAAGAGTTGATAGACCGGCTAAGGGTGTTAGAGAGAGAGAGTTGGACACGGGGAGACAATGCTGGAAGAGTTGATAGACCGGCTAAGGGTGTTAGAGACAGAACTGGACACGGGGAGACAATGCTGGAAGAGTTGATAGATCGGCTAAGGGTGTTACAGACAAAGAGCTGGACACGGGGAGACAATGCTGGAAGAGTTGATAGACCAGCTAAGGGTGTTAGAGAGAGAGCTAGACACGAGGAGACAATGCTGGAAAAGTTGATAGACCGGCTAAGGGTGTTAGAGAGAGAGAGAGAGTTGGACACGGGGAGACAATGCTGGAAGAGTTGATAGACCGGCTAAGGGTGTTAGAGACAGAACTGGACACGGGGAGACAATGCTGGAAGAGTTGATAGATCGGCTAAGGGTGTTAGAGACAGAACTGGACACGGGGAGACAATGCTGGAAGAGTTGATAGATCGGCTAAGGGTGTTAGAGACAAAGAGCTGGACACGGGGAGACAATGCTGGAAAAGTTGATAGACCGGCTAAGGGTGTTAGAGACAGAACTGGACACGGGGAGACAATGCTGGAAGAGTTGATAGATCGGCTAAGGGTGTTAGAGACAGAACTGGACACGGGGAGACAATGCTGGAAGAGTTGATAGACCGGCTAAGGGTGTTAGAGACAAAGAGCTGGACACGGGGAGACAATGCTGGAAGAGTTGATAGACCAGCTAAGGGTGTTAGAGACAGAACTGGACACGGGGAGACAATGCTGGAAGAGTTGATAGATCGGCTAAGGGTGTTAGAGACAGAACTGGACACGGGGAGACAATGCTGGAAGAGTTGATAGACCAGCTAAGGGTGTTAGAGAGAGAGCTAGACACGAGGAGACAATGCTGGAAAAGTTGATAGACCGGCTAAGGGTGTTAGAGAGAGAGAGTTGGACACGGGGAGACAATGCTGGAAAAGTTGATAGACCGGCTAACGGTGTTAGAGAGAGAGAGAGTTGGACACGGGGAGACAATGCTGGAAGAGTTGATAGACCGGCTAAGGGTGTTAGAGACAGAACTGGACACGGGGAGACAATGCTGGAAGAGTTGATAGATCGGCTAATGGTGTTAGAGACAAAGAGCTGGACACGGGGAGACAATGCTGGAAGAGTTGATAGACCAGCTAAGGGTGTTAGAGAGAGAGCTAGACACGAGGAGACAATGCTGGAAAAGTTGATAGACCGGCTAAGGGTGTTAGAGAGAGAGAGTTGGACACGGGGAGACAATGCTGGAAGAGTTGATAGACCGGCTAAGGGTGTTAGAGAGAGAGAGTTGGACACGGGGAGACAATGCTGGAAGAGTTGATAGACCGGCTAAGGGTGTTAGAGACAGAACTGGACACGGGGAGACAATACTGGAAGAGTTGATAGATCGGCTAAGGGTGTTACAGACAAAGAGCTGGACACGGGGAGACAATGCTGGAAGAGTTGATAGACCAGCTAAGGGTGTTAGAGAGAGAGCTAGACACGAGGAGACAATGCTGGAAAAGTTGATAGACCGGCTAAGGGTGTTAGAGAGAGAGAGAGAGAGTTGGACACAGGGAGACAATGCTGGAAGAGTTGATAGACCGGCTAAGGGTGTTAGAGACAGAACTGGACACGGGGAGACAATGCTGGAAGAGTTGATAGATCGGCTAAGGGTGTTAGAGACAGAACTGGACACGGGGAGACAATGCTGGAAGAGTTGATAGATCGGCTAAGGGTGTTAGAGACAAAGAGCTGGACACGGGGAGACAATGCTGGAAAAGTTGATAGACCGGCTAAGGGTGTTAGAGACTGACATAAGCCTGGGTCACTGACATTGAGTTGAGTGACCGGGCAGGAGGAAGAATGGAGATGAGAGTGGGAGACAGTAAAGTGACTGACCTGGCTACAAGGAACACAATCAACCCTCAGAAATAATGGGGCGGATATGAGTGAAAATCCCCAGGGGGGGATGGGTCGAGGGAGAGTTGTGTGTTGTGTGAAGTCAGGCGACTGGAAAGTGAGTGAGAGAGGAGACCGACTGCGGGTCAGGTCGTTTAAGGGAGAGCTCCGTGTTGTGTGGTGCTTCTAGTTGGGAAGACAGGCCGGAACCCAGAGTGGGTTCTGTATTGAGTGTAGGCCAAACCCCAGAGTGGGTTCTATAGTTGAGCAGTGGCTCCAACCCAATGTGTGGGTTGTATTGTGTGAGATCCAGCCGAGGATTGTAGCTGGATTACCTGTCTTGTGGATGGAGATTAGAAGCCAGCCGTGAGAAGGCATTGATGTGTGCTGGTTAAATTGTGAGGAGGATATTTATATTCTATGGATGACATTATGTTTCTGGATGTATAAACATGTTCCGTTTGTCCGTCTTATTTCTGTAATAAAGGATTATGTGCGCCAACGGAATCTTGTTTAATGCCTGGTGAATATGCACTGCGGGGGTGAGTTACATTGCAAGACAGATATCTCCATTGACACACCATGAGTATCGTTACCTAGACAACGACCATCACACAATAATATCATGAGCATATCATCGTAATAACTTCGTGATATTATCATCAAGAGAAACGTGTGACAGAGACAGAACTGGACACGGGGAGACAATGCTGGAAGAGTTGATAGATCGGCTAAGGGTGTTAGAGACAGAACTGGACACGGGGAGACAATGCTGGAAGAGTTGATAGATCGGCTAAGGGTGTTAGAGACAGAACTGGACACGGGGAGACAATGCTGGAAGAGTTGATAGATCGGCTAAGGGTGTTAGAGACAGAACTGGACACGGGGAGACAATGCTGGAAGAGTTGATAGATCGGCTAAGGGTGTTAGAGACAGAACTGGACACGGGGAGACAATGCTGGAAGAGTTGATAGACCGGCTAAGGGTGTTAGAGACAAAGAGCTGGACACGGGGAGACAATGCTGGAAGAGTTGATAGACCAGCTAAGGGTGTTAGAGACAGAGCTGGACACGGGGAGACAATGCTGGAAGAGTTGATAGACCGGCTAAGGGTGTTAGAGACAGAGCTGGACACGGGGAGACAATGCTGGAAGAGTTGATAGACCGGCTAAGGGTGTTAGAGACAGAGCTGGACACGGGGAGACAATGCTGGAAGAGTTGATAGACCAGCTAAGGGTGTTAGAGAGAGAGAGCTAGACACGAGGAGACAATGCTGGAAGAGTTGATAGACCAGCTAAGGGTGTTAGAGAGAGAGAGCTAGACACGAGGAGACAATGCTGGAAGAGTTGATAGACCAGCTAAGGGTGTTAGAGACAGAGCTGGACACGGGGAGACAATGCTGGAAGAGTTGATAGACCAGCTAAGGGTGTTAGAGACAGAGCTGGACACGGGGAGACAATGCTGGAAGAGTTGATAGACCAGCTAAGGGTGTTAGAGACAGAGCTGGACACGGGGAGACAATGCTGGAAGAGTTGATAGACCAGCTAAGGGTGTTAGAGACAGAGCTGGACACGGGGAGACAATGCTGGAAGAGTTGATAGACCAGCTAAGGGTGTTAGAGACAGAGCTGGACACGGGGAGACAATGCTGGAAGAGTTGATAGACCAGCTAAGGGTGTTAGAGACAGAGCTGGACACGGGGAGACTAATGCTGGAAGAGTTGATAGACCAGCTAAGGGTGTTAGAGAGAGAGAGCTAGACACGAGGAGACAATGCTGGAAGAGTTGATAGACCGGCTAAGGGTGTTAGAGACAGAGCTGGACACGGGGAGACAATGCTGGAAGAGTTGATAGACCAGCTAAGGGTGTTAGAGACAGAGCTGGACACGGGGAGACAATGCTGGAAAAGTTGACAGACAGGCTAAGGGTGTTAGAGACAGAGCTGGACACGGGGAGACAATGCTGGAAGAGTTGATAGACCAGCTAAGGGTGTTAGAGACAGAGCTGGACACGGGAGACAATGCTGGAAGAGTTGATAGACCGGCTAAGAAAACTATCGGCTTTTGAGTTTATCAAACATAGATAGAGTCGATAGATGGTTGTGTGAATAACCGACAGTGACAAAGACACAGATGGAGATCCAAAACAGAACGGAGAAGAGAATTAGAGACATATAACAGTTAGTAGCATTACTTTTACAGGTCACCACGGTCAACCTCAGCATTTCTTGACTGTGTGAGTTTCTTGGCAAGTTTACATTCAAAAGTTTGCATTTGCTTTCTGAACGACAGGAACTCATATCAGCGTATGAAAACCAACGTAATGCGGTCTGATTCCAAATCGCCCTCAGCTGTGTTACGAACGCTGTATACGGGATTGCGAAATGTGTTCGTAACTAGCTCTAGCCACGGCACCGTTAGAGACAGAGAAGGATAATATAGAACAGAGAAGGATAATATAGGACAGAGAAGGATAATATAGGATAGAGAAGGTTAATATAGGACATAGGAGGATAATATAGGATAGAGAAGGATAATATAGGAAAGACATGTACAGGGCTGACAGAGACGGACAAGTTTAAGGCGGCTTGGCCATTGTTGGTTGAGAGTATATGCTACAATTGGGGATAGAGTGGGTGGGTGGGTGTGTAGGTGGGTGAGTAAGTGAGTGAGTGAGTGGGTGGGTGAGTGAGTGAGTGAGTGAGTGAGTGAGTGAACGGATTATCCTAACTGCACATGTAGCTATTCGTCTATAAATGCCCACATCCTCGCCTCACTATCTCCCACAGCGTGTATTACATGCCAGTTCTGTGTTGGCTAACTATCCTTCAAGCGTGACCCCGTTTGAGTTGATGTTCTTGCAGTCTGGTCACAGTTGCGCTCTCACATCCACCCCTTGAGGCATGTACTCGTCTTGCCTCCCTGGGGACGTTAAGGATATAAGGCTGGCCCATTACGCGTGTTTGTTTCTTCTCACGCCTTGTGGATGGATGGCAGAAGAGGGAGAGAGAGAGAGAGAGAGAGAGAGAGAGAGAGAGAGAACGAAAGAAAGAGCGAGAGAGAGAGAGAGTGAGAGAGAGAGAGAGAGAGAGAGAGAGAGAGAGAGAGAGAGAGAGAGAGAGAGAGAGATGTTGTGAGGAAATATGATATAGCTCGGCTTAACAAATGATGGTGTGACTGATGATGATGATGTTTTTGATGATGTTGATGATGATGTTGCTGATGCTGCTATTGATGATGCTGTTGTTGATGATTATGTTGTTGATGATGATGATGATGATGCTAGTGATAATACTGCTGTTGATGATGATATTGCTGCTGATGATGTTGTTGTTGTTAATGATGTTGTTAATGATGTTGTTGCTGATGATGATGTTGCTGATGATGATGTTGATGATGATGTTGTTGATGATATTGTTGATGATATTGTTGATGATGTTGTTGATGATGTTGTTGATGATGTTGTTGATGATGTTCTTGATGATGTTGTTGATGATGTTGTTGATGATGTTGTTGATGATGTTGTTGATGATGATGATGTTGTTGATGATGTTGATGATGATGTTGTTGATGATGATGTTGATGATGTTGTTGATGATGTTTTTGCTGATGATGATGTTGTTGATGATGTTGTTGATGATGTTGTTGATGATGTTGTTGATGATGTTGATGATGATGTTGTTGATGATGTTGTTGATGATGTTGTTGATGATGTTGTTGATGATGTTTTTGCTGATGATGATGTTGTTGATGATGTTGTTGATGATGTTGTTGATGATGTTGTTGATGATGTTGATGATGTTGTTGGTGATGTTTTTACTGATGATGATGTTGTTGATGATGTTGTTGATGATGCTGTTGTTGATGATGATGTTGCTGCTGATGATGCTGTTGTTAATGATGTTGTTGCTGATGATGATGTTGCTGTTGATGATGCTGTTGTTGATGATGATGTGGCTGATGATTAACCTTAGGTGTGTGCCTAGTGTTGCTTGCTTCTATACAAAGTATTTCACCTTACTCGTGTACAAGGTAATATTAATATACAATCAACGGCATGACATGCACTAAAAAAACTAATTCTGGGACTGGAACATGTTATTGACCATCGCCATCTGTTCTAAACTTCTGACCCTGCACAAGAGCAAAGTAGGCCCCCCTCTTGGCCAGAAGTTCCTGGTGAGTGCCACACTCCACCACAGATCCATTGTCCATGGCGTAGATGATGTCGGCGTTTTGGATCGTGGAGAGTCGGTGGGCGATGACGATACAGGTCCTGCCTTCTCTGGCTCTGTCTAAGGCCGTTTGTACAATCTGCAGGAGAGCGCAATGTAATCAGATTTAGTGGTGATACGTGATGTTTGGGATATGGTGTGTTGGATGTTGTTTGTTGAGGATAAGTTGTATTTGTGTCAAGAACATTACATTCAGTAATGACAGGCAGATGAAACTATCACATTCAGGTGATAGAAATAAATAAAACTAATTTAAGTGATACACTGCCACATTCAGGTAACAAAATTAAATATAATTACTACATGTGAGAGAACTAACAAGTTTGAGAAAATTACAATCTTCTTCTTCTTCTTCGTTCATCCGGAGTTTTTTTTCGGATGTGACTGCGTTGTGCCTGTTTGCAGCAGAGCTGCGTTCTTGCGCCGTTAGGCCGACACATCCGACTTCTGCGGGCATTTGTTGACCGGGTTAACCTTCCCGGGGAAATTACAATCTATGTAAGAACTAAATCCTTAAGAAAATTAACACTGTTTAGGGAACTAACGCTTTTGAGATAACTAACGCCCTTTAGAGAGGTAAGACTTTTTAGACAAAGAAAAAGAGTTTGTATGTGTGCTTGTATATGTGTGTATGTGAGAGAGAGAGAAGAGAGAGAGAGAGAGAGAGAGAGAGAGAGAGAGAGAGAGAGAGAGAAAAGAGAGTTTTGTGAGTGTTTGTGCTTTAATAGAGAGAGAGGGGGAGAGAGATAATTTATATGTCCTACGGTAGGAATGAGAGAGAGAGAGAGAGAGAGAAAGAGATAGAGAGAGAGAGAGAGAGAGAGAGAGAGAGAGAGAGAGAGAGAGAGAGAGAGTTTGCATGTCTGTGTAAGAGTATGCGTGAGAGAGAACGAACGAACGAACGAACGAACGAACAATCTTTATTTTCAAAGGGTTAAGAATTGAGCCCGTCAGACATTCTGCCCTTCTTCTAACTCACTCACTGAGAGATAGAGAGAGAAAGTTGTTATGTGTGTGTGTGTGTGTGTGAGAGAGAGAGAGAGAGAGAGAGAGAGAGAGAGAGAGAGAGAGAGATCAAGGCAGCGAGTTAGTGTGTGTTCTTGAGAGAGAGAGAGAGAGAGAGAGAGAGAGAGAGAGAGAGAGAGTTTGTATGTGAAAGAGTGCGTGTGTGCGTGAGAGAGAGAGAGAGAGTGCGTTTGTTTGTGTGAGAGAGCGAGAGCGAGAGTGTGTGTATGTGTGTGTGCGTGTGCGTGCATTGGTGGACTGGGTTTACAAATAGTATTTGCCAAGGTTCATAGGTCAGTGACATGGCAAACATGTCGTGTCATGTTACAGGTGACCCACATCATTACATCAACGGTTTACTAGCCAGAAGATCGACTTCATTGTACCCGGTTATACCCCATACGAACCGGTCTCTCTTCGCAGGGTAACCTGCCGAAAGTGTTTCCGGTAGCTCCAGCAGCGATCCCTAGGATTCCCAGAGAAAACTGCATTCGTGAACCGAACGATGTAGCCGGGAATCGAACCCACAACCTTCGGAGCGTGAGGCAGGCGATGTCACCACTTAGTGGCGGAGGCTGCCTCCACTTGATTAGGGACTCACATGTGGTAGTCCCCCACTGTGTGTGTATTGTGTGTGCGTGTGAATGTGTGTGCTGTGTTAGTGTTGTGTGAGTGTTGTGTGTGCTGTGTGTTGTGTGTGCTGTATGTGTTATATGTGTGTGTTGTGTTAGTGTTGTGTGTGCTGTCTGTGTTATATGTGTGTGTTGTGTGTATCTTCTGTGTTTTGTGTGTTGTGTGAAGGTTGTGTGCTGTGTGAGTGTCGTGTGCTGTGTGAGTATGTATGTGGTATGAGTGTTGTGTGTGTGTGTTGTATGTGTGTTGTGTGGTTTATGTGTTGTGTGAGTGCTGTGTGTGTTGCGTGAGTACTGTGTGTTGTGTGAGTGTGTGTGTGAGTGTGGGTGCTGTGTTATGTGTTGTGTAAGTGTTGTGTGTTAGGTGTGTTGTGCGTGCTGTGTGTGTGTTGTATGAGTGTGTTGAATGTGTGAGTTGTGTGTATGTTGTGTGAGTTATGTGAGAGTGTGTGTATTGTGTATGTTGTGTGCGTTGTGTGAGTTGTGTGTGTTGTGCGTGTTGTTTTAGTGGTATGTGTTGTGTGAGTTTGCGTTGTATGTTACGTTGTGTGTTGTGTATATTGATTATGAGTGTATGTGTGTTGTGTTAGGTATTGCGTGTGTGTGTGTGTTGTATGTGTGCTGTTGTGTGTGTTGTGCGCGTTTTGTGTGTGTTGTTGGTGCTGTGTGTGTTGCTCGCGTGATAATACTGGATAACACGACAGCAATGTGCCTTAACTGCAAGTGTAGAAGAGGAAGTACCACAGCCTGACCTTCTCACTCTCTGTATCCAGTGCAGACGTGGCCTCGTCTAACAGGAGGATCTTTGGGTTTCGGATTAGCGCTCCTTGCGATGGCCACCCTTTGCTTCTGTCCTCCAGAGAGTTGCGCCCCTTTCTCGCCCACCAACGTATCGTACCCCTGTGGACAAGACAACTTCAGGTTTTATGCCGTGGCTGAGAATAAACATTGTCTGTCTGGATGAGTTTCTGTTTATGTGATTGTCTGTCTGTTTGTCAGATTATTGTAGTCGGTCAGACAGATGCAAGGCCCAGAACACTTCGGAGGAAGACACAGTGACAGTGAAAGAAATCAGGGCTGTGCTTCGACGATCAAAAAACAGTGCTCCAGGTCCTGATGGCATAAGATACGACGACATAAATAGGTGTACCGACAATGAGCTAGAGAAATTAGCAGACATGTACAACAACAGTATAGGGAGTGCTAGCATCAAGGAGGAATGGTTACACAGCTATCTGATTCCCTTGCCGAAGCCTGACAAAGACCACAAAAAAATTCAGGGATATCGAATTATAACCATGCAGAATACAATAGGCAAGCTGCTGGAGAAGGTAATTGCCAGGAAAATATCAAGCCAACTAGAGAGGCAAGGTGTTTTCCCACCTACCCTGGGTGGGTACCGTCCAAAAAGAGAAACCTGGACCAATGCAGCAGTCTTTGCCCAGGATGTCTATGAAGGTTTCCACGCAGGCACTGAAACCGTTGCTGCAGCGATTGATCTTGAGGACGCATACAACAGAGTACCACTGGATTTTTTAATGTTTCAGCTTCTTGAACTAAACGTAAGTCCATTCCTCCTTAGTTGGATCGCTGCAGCCCTCTACCAACGGAAAGTAGTTTTTAGATGTGGCAGTTGGACTTCGGAACAAACAACAATATATCCTGGCCTACCACAGGGATCGCCATTATCTCCGGTACTGTTCAACGCCTACACAGTGAGAATCACCAGTGAGCAGATCACTGGACCTGGCAGGACATTGTCGTATGCCGATGATGTTTTAGTGTATCGTCAGGGTAAGGATAGAGAGGAGGTTGCTGTGGAACTACAAACCGAACTCAATCGCATAAGTACTTGGTGTGATGAAGCTGGGGCAATGGTCAATCCAACAAAGGCAACAGTGACTTGGTTCTCGTTGAATAATCATATTGTCAACAATCCAACACCAACTGTAATGCTGTGTTCAGAGACGGTGGAAAGAACGCAGGCAATGAATTACCTGGGAATACGGTTTGATCGAAGCCTTGCTTATAATGTGCACATAGACCAGGTGATAACAAAGGCCAAGCGGGGTTTGGCAGCGATGCGGGTGATGGCGGCAGCAAACTGTGAGCAGCGCCATCTATGTCTTCTGTACGAGGGGCTGGTCATGTCTGTTTTGGAGTATGCAATGGCAATCCTGACTCTCAGCCATACGCAGATAGAAAGGATGGAAAGGATACAGAATGAAGCAATGCGCATTATTCTTGGATGTACAAGAGATACAGCATGCAGGGCGATGCGCTACCTTCTTGATTTTCCAACCATTGAAGAGAGAATACAAGTTTGCAGGGCACGCGCCTACCTCAAAATTAACGCAAACACACAACATCCACTGCATAGCGAAATTAGGAAGGTGAAGGGCAGCAGGTTAAAAAGAGGACGGTCGTGGATAGGGTCAAGCCGAAGACATTCTTCAACAGGTGTGTTCACTTGAGGACTTAGAACCTGGCGAGAAGTGGGTGCAAGTGCCAACAGACTTCTGCACATCCTTTTCAGTTTGCATCCAACTAGATAGAAAATGCAGACAAGAAAATCCGGCTGCTGTTGAGGCTGAAGTACAAGCGTTGATTTTCGAGAATTCGCTAGACGGTGACGCGGTCATCTACACAGATGGGTCGGTCGTCCGACATGTGAGAAGCTCATGGGCCTTTACAGCTCGGGCCGGAGGGAGAATTGTGAAGGAGGACTCTGGTGCTTTCACTGAAACCACAAGTAGCCTGACCATGGAAGTCATGGCAGTAAGTAAAGCAATAACATGGCTCGAGACACAGACATTCACTAGGGCTTGTTTCCTTAGCGACTCAATGAACATGATCAAGAGGATAGAGGAGGGGTCGACCCGAAGAGAGTGGTTGCTGCCTCTGAAGCGGTCTCGGCTGGCAAAGATTAGTTTCATCTTCGTGCCAGGTCATGCGGGAGTACAAGGAAATGAGCGGGCTGACAAGCTCGCAGGTGAGGCTACTGTGGAGGGCGGACGCGCCATGGACCAGGCTGACATTCTGAATGCTCTACGAGAAGTGAGACTTTTGCAAGAACCAAGTGATGACTGTGAATCTACAACAATGGCCAGACTGCGGGAGCAGCAAATTAAAAGAGGGGTGGCCAAACAAGAACACTACGCAGGAAGCCAAAGAAGATTGATAAACCAACACAGAACTGGCGTCGTTAGCCGCTACACGCTGCGGGATTTGCTGAGGAGGGGATCCGAGCACTTATGGACTGAATGGTTCGATGTGCAACGAGGATGATCTGTCGACTAACTAACTAACTAACTAACTTGTAGTCGGTCATTATGTTGACTGTCTGTCTGTTGACTGACTCTCCGTCTTCTGTTGTCTGTCTGCTGTCTATCTGCCTCTTAACTGTCTGGAGAGAGACAGGCAGAAACACAGAGAGAGAGACGGACAGAAAGAGTCACACAGAGAGAGTGATGGAAAGAGACAGAGAGAGACAGACACGCAAAGAGACAGACAGAAACACAGAGACAAATTGAGAGACAGACAGTGAGAGGGAGACACAGACAGACAGAGACACAGAGAGAAATTGAGAGGCAGACAGTGAAAGAGAGATACAGACACAAGGACACAGAAAGAGATCCAGAGAGAGGCTATAGAGATAGACAGACAGAGACACATAGAGACATAGAGACAGACAGCGAGATAAAGACAGACAGCGAAACAGAGAGAGAGAGAGAGAGAGAAACTGACACAGAGAGAGAGGCGGAGAGACACAAACATTGAGAGAGACAGTTAGGGAGACACAGCGCCACAGAGAGACAGAGAGAAAGGAGGAGAGAAACTAACAGGGAGAGACAGAGAGACAGACAGAGAGAGAGACAGACAGATAGACACAGACAGAGAGACATAGAGAGCTAACCATAAAAAGTTAGACAGCGAGAGACAGACAGATACAGTTAGAGATGCATATAGAGACAGACAGAAAGAGACACACGCAGAGATAAGAAGAGACAGACAGACAGACAGACAGACAGACAGACAGACAGACAGACAGACAGACAGACAGACAGACAGATACAGTTAGAGATGCATATAGAGACAGACAGAAAGAGACACACGCAGAGATAAGAAGAGACAGACAGACAGACAGACAGACAGACAGACAGACAGACAGATACAGTTAGAGATGCATATAGAGACAGACAGAAAGACACACACGCAGAGATAAGAAGAGACAGACAGACAGACAGACAGACAGACAGACAGACAGACAGACAGACAGACAGCAGACAGACAGACAGACAGACAGACAGACAGAGACAAACAGGGACAGACAGACACAGAGAAAGACAGACAGACACACAGACACACAGAGAAACAGGCAGTGAGAGAGAGAGAGAGAGAGAGAGAGAGAGAGAGAGAGAGAGAGAGAGAGAGAGAGAGAGAGGGGAGAGAGAGAGAGAGAGAGAATCCTGCTACTCACTTCCGGTAGTTTACTTATAAAGTCATGGGCGTTGGCCAGTTTCGCTGCCTCTATGACTTCAGCCATGGCGACCCCTTGCTCCAGTCCGTATACGATGTTGCCACGGATACTACGGTCAAACAACACCGGCTCCTGACTAACCACGCTGATCAAGGACCGTAGGGCTTTGAGGTTGTACTGTCGAATATCCAGACCTTCCACGAGCTGGGAGATACAGAGGTTGAACTGTGGTTATTTATCATATTGATAGCTGATTGATTTCTTGATTGATTATTTTTATTTGCTTGATTGATTAATTGCTTGATTGATTAATTTGTTGATTGACTGATTGATTATATAATTGATTGACTGATTATACAAACTGAAACAAAAGGGTGTGTTAAGATCCTGCTAAGATCTCCTTCTGCTTCTTCTATTTATAGTCCATGCCCAAACGTTGGTGATCATGTCTCTCCATAGCCTCCAGTCTCGTGTACTGCCAATCATTTCTAACACCGATGCTTCTCCATGCCAAGATATCAAAATGTCCAGCATTTTCTCTCTCGGTCCTTCCCCTCTGTCACGGGATACTGTGAGTTTAGTGATTGCCCGATAAACTTACATATAAAATTAATTGCACTATATGAGGATGGAAAATTATGGACCGTGAGTCAGAATAACAATCGAGCCTTCAGTCTTGAGCGAGGACAAAGGGACGGTTATTGACCGAATGGTAATGAAGAAAAATACAGTTGTGATAAGGGGTCATTGACTGCCGATCTTATCGGACAAGCAACGGAGACGCGGAGACATTGGGTTGTGGAACGCACGAAGACGTGGATCAAAGCGTTAAAACTGATTGATGTGCGAGAGTGTGGGAACGCGGGACTCAGCGGAGAAAGACGAGACGGAGCGGCAACGAACGAATACCTGATTTCACAGACTTTTGATGTGAGGGAAACGGCAAATTAGATCGCTAAAATAGTGACATCAAAAGAGAACGGAGAATTGGACCCTGGTATATATAGTAGGAAACTTGTTTTTTGTGGTTAGTGTGTGCTACCAAACTAGACGGAAAATGGATTTATGTGTCCTTTAGAAGAAAAGAGATATAGTCCCTTATTGTTTAAAGGCGATGGGATATAAGTGCTTATGTGCTGGTGTATTTCAATTCATGGACTAAGATAAATTATATAAGGTAAACTAGCCCTAGCTTAATAGTATAGCATAGGGAACTAGGTGTCTGTGTCTGTACTCATCTGTCTTATGTCAGAGTATCTTTCTGAAGCGTCTTACGGCTGGAGAAAGGCTCTCACATAAGAATTAGTCTGAAGCAGACTCATATCACCTAATTATATATATAACCCACAGGTTCCGTGAAAACTCCGGACAGATACAGAGAAGATTAAAGAAATTAACTTCACTTGGGCAGATAAAGTACCTAGAACCACTAAGAACATAGACATGTTCTAATCGTGAGAAGAGATACCCTAACGTCAATAAAAGAACTCTGTATAAACAACAGAATATACAAGTAAAGCACGTAAATGAAAAAGACGTTAACCTGTTGAAAGCAGAGAGACCTAAAACTGCATGTATTTGCACTGTGGATTAATATAAATCTTTACTAACTAGAGACAGTGTGTAGAACGTTTTCAGTAGCACTAGACAATGTTGGACAGTGGCGATATGTTTTCCGTGATGGATTTTACTATCTTCCAAGAAAGGGAAATATGCTGAATGCAAACTTATCATAATCGTAGGATTTTATAGTGATCAAACGGTGAACAGTTTTTTCCAAGATTGGATTACGTCCAGACTCAAGCGGAACAGAGCATCTAGGGTGAGAGCTGTCCATCTATGTGTGATGTCTTGTTGCATGGCCGTATACGGATGGGAGATATGATACGGCACATACGAATTCCAGAGTCCTATCTTGCACTCACAATAGAAGACACTACCAACTACATATATACATTAAATACATACAACTGACGTAGTTTTCAGCAATAAATATTGTATTAATTGTTGGAGGAAACTGTTGTCATGGTATGTTATGAAGGAATAAAAGAGAGTGTGAGAGAGAGATAAAATGAATAAAAGACAGAATGGAGGAGTGTAGACAAAAGTCTGTCAATAATTCCCAAATATAAGGATCTTAAAGGTGTGCTTGTTGATTCCACTTTCCTCCGGGGACGACAAGCGACACCCTCTCAACCCCACCCTCCGCGCATCGCCTCTCACCCCCCCCCCTCCACCCCCAGCTTCCCCCTAGTCAAGACGTGATCAATGAATGTGGACTGTCTTCTTCATATACGAGTAACCAGTTCTCTTTGTGTGATTGCTTCTTTCAATGTGTCTTTATTGATCTTTCTATCCACCCTCGAAGAAACAGCAAGCACAGCCTCATCTTCATCAGAAGTCGGAGTGGGTTTGTCTGATGACGAGGGACACTGGTAATGGGGTAAATGAATCCACACGCAAACATCACGCCAGTGCACTAGGAGTACAAGCACGTGTATGGACTACGTTTGAGTTCAAAGCGAGAGAACGGGAAAAAACATGTTTAACAATCTTACAAGGGTGGGTCAGTGTCAGCTGAACAGAAGTCACAAACTGCAGAGGATACGGCAGTAGATGATGATGATGTACATTAAACACCGCTGTATGGAGGTGGCGCATGGATAATGAGTAAGCAAAAAGAACATGGGAGAGAAGCCATAGAAAACGAAAAGTGGATACACCAAATAGCAAGTAGCATACCATGGGAACAGGCAAACGGTTCTCTCTACGGTAGGAATGGAAAGAGTTATTTAACATTGGACATCCTTTACAGGACGGCGCAGTCAACTCTAGCATTTTTTGTCTGTTTATAATTTCTTGACAAGTTTACGTTCAGTAATATGCCTTGGGTGTCTGAACGACCATTGTTTGAAAATTAGCGCAGGTGTTCCGGTACCAAATCAACCGCAGTTGTGTTTAGAACGGGGTGTGTTATATTGCCAACTGGGTTCGTGACCCCTTTGCCACAGCACCGAAAAGCGATATTGAATACCCAATAATGAGACACACTCAACGTGCCGGCAATATCCCATCCGATTTGAAGAAGGAAAAAAAAAATTTATCGACTTCGTTCAACCAGATTTTTCAGCCTTGGTTAAAATTGTGGTTTATCTTGCGGTTTAGGTTTGCCTCGTCCATAATGCTTTACACTACTTCCACTGATGTATACCTGGCAGGGTTTCTCTTTACCTTTGTCCTTCCTTCCTTCCTTCTTTCCTTCCTTTCTTCCGTCCTTCACCGACAACATCCCCGATGCTTGTTCCGTTGCTACTACATCAACCTTACACTAGAATGGTAATATTAACAATTCTATATTTTAATAAAACTTCTGGGTGGTGGGGTGGGGGAGGGGGGGGGGGGAAGGGTTGCACCACAGTCATTTTTGCTATGATACTGAAGTGGCTACACCATGCTCGCTTCGGTAGATCCAAGACTTTCTCATGACTCAGATATGACTACCAATAATTTGGACCTGAAAGGAGATTTAAAGGAACTTCAATGCATTGGTGTTTATCCCATATAGCTCGGCCTCTTTCCGCAGAAGGACCTGCCACAACTGCCACAAAGTGCACGAACTCCGTAGCTACAGTAACAACCCCGAAAAATACTGGACACACGAACTGAGTGACGGAGTCCAGCCATGAACCCACGACCTTCTGAGTTTCAGACGGCTTAACGACCTGGCCATGGAGACCCACTCACACTCTTATAAATCTTTGAGAGGGGAAGGAGCAATCTGCACTTAGATACCGGGTCCGGAGAACATCCCCACTCCAGCCTGACTGCGACAGATACAAGCTCTTGTCGTAGCTCAGACCGCTTGACCACCATGTCGTCGGACTTAAGGTTAAGTTCAGTCTTCCAGGAGACTCACAATTAACCATCTAAACCATCGTAATCATCAACATCAAGTGTCATGCTGAACTATGTGGGCAATTATGGTTCGCTATCTCACGCGATCACCCCAGCTTCGTATCAATAATGTGCTTTTGTCGCAGTTATATCATTTGGCAAAGGTAAAAAAGTTAATTGCATATCCTTTATAGGACGTCGCAGTCAACACCAACATTTGTTGTATCTCTTGGCAAGTTTATGTTCAGTTTGCCATTGCAATCTGAACGACCGGTACCCATACCATTTCGTAAAAAAAACTAACGCAAGATGGTCTGCTGACAAATCGCCTGCAGCTATTTAGCCAAGACATCAGGGCATTTTTTTTCTGTTTATACAGACGATCTTGGAAGGACATGTTTGCGCTCAGCAACACATGAATGCTCACTGTGGGTTGGGTGGAGAGTGAAGCTGAACAGATGGAGTGTTCACATCTAGAAAGATTGGTTTAGAAATTAGTGGGTAGCAGGTGACACTCGAAGCATTGAGTGAAAGTCAGGTGGACTTTTGATCAAGTGGCTACTGGAATAATCAATATGTAAACTCTTCGGTGGCTTTTGAAAAGGAAAGATGGGGTTGGTCAAATCTGGGAATGTCCATAGTGGAGTGGATGATGATTCTTAAATTCTGTTTTCAGCAAGATGTAGGTGACGATGCAAATGGGAAAATCACAAGAATGACAACCACAACAAGAACAACAACCACACAACAGCAGCCACGGCAAACACAATAGCAACGACAACAGTAACAACAACCACAACGACAACAACAACAGTAACAACCACCACCACGACAACAGTAACAACCACCACCACGACAACAGTAACAACCACCACCACGACAACAGTAACAACGACCAGCAAATAACAATAATAACCACAATAACAACAACAGAAACAACAACCGCAGAAGCAAGAACAACAACAAGAGCAACATAATAACAACCGTGAAGCAACCACAGCAACAACCGCAACAGTGATCACAACAATAATAACAACAACAACAACATCCACAGCAACAGCAAGAACAGCTGATACAGCAAGACCGAGACACATAAAATGTTCGAGACCCTCTACAGCCGAGCTATAGTGTGTAGACAATTCATGAACGCCCAGTGCCCAACAATCAGCATACCCTACAGTACACCTTCAGAAACCACCAACACACGTAATGACTTACAATAGCGCCATCCGTGGGGTCATAGTACCGCTGAATCAACGAGACAATGGTACTCTTCCCACAGCCACTCATGCCCACCAGTGCCGCTGTTTGTCCAGGCTTCACGTGTAAATCAATCCCTTTGAGAATGTCCACTTCTGGACGAGTCGGGTAGCTAAAGTGGACATTCTTCAGTTGTATGTCACCTGAAATATGCGACTGAAAGAGAAAATATATACATATATAATTTGCCTAATGGGTACGGCCTTCACTAATGTTCTATGTTGATCAGCCTCTCGACCCTCGACCCTCGACCTTAAAGCGAGATATATACATTACTATCAACAATCAACTCATGCCAAGCTGTTTGTAGGCTTTTTCTTATCTGACTGGATTTGCAGCTATTTTTTACAAGCTGAGGTAGCCAGACTCACACCAACCATTCTGAGTCGTTACTTACGGCATGCATGGAAGAGTACAGTGTTTCTATTCTTTGCTTCCCTTATAAGCCCTGATGAAACGCCGGTGATACTTGGACATGGCCAAGTCTTCCAACAGTCTTCAATAGAGGTCGTAACAGACGACTCAGGTGGGTTGGCTGAACTTGACTCCCTAAAGATACAGGGTGTAGTTTAATGACTGCAATTTTTGAAAATATTGCTGTTCCAAGTTTTGTATTTACCTATTATGTTGCATGAGCTCCACAATAGGTAAATACAAAACTTGGAGAGGAAATATTTTCAAAAACTGCACAGTCATTAAAAATACACCCTATAGTTGCTTATTCTTTACATGACGTCACAGTCTTTCCCAGAAATTTAGCTGTTTGTGATGTCTTGGAAAGTTTACGTTTAGTATTTTGTCTTTGCTTTCTAAATTACTGGTATCATACCATTGTATGACAACCAACGCAAGGCAGTCTGCTGCCAAATCGCCTGAAGTTGTGTTTACAACGCGGTATGCGAGATAACGAATTGTACCTTTTAGCGACAGAACCGACTGACTTCCTAAACCTGTAGACAAATTGAAACTGCATAGTCCAATCAATCAGGAATACGTCTACAATGAGATGGGTATGAGTTGGCTGGGAACCTATGCTTATTTGCAATGTGAAAGAAGCTGAGGTTGTATCTCGGAGGTCGACCAAAACTTCATAAACTAGATATGAGAAATGTCTGTGGGAGGTAAGGCGGCAGGTGAGACACTGATTTGATTACCCCTCGAGTGCCTTTAGATCATGAATATATGGGTCTGTCAACATTTACAAAATATGTCACGGTCCCAAGAAATTTGAGTTGTTCACATAAAAATAAATTAAGTAAATACTGTTAAAATTACAGTTGCCTTGTATGTTTTTCCCCTCTCTGAAATATGAATAAACGTTAATGCACACAACATTAACGATCATGAAGTGGTGCAGCTTTACAAAACACACACAACGGGAAACTAAGGACGTTTCGGTGACAAGTCTTCATCAGGCTTGGTCACACCCTAAGACGTTAAGAAAAATCAAACAGAGTACTCGGTCAATCAGGTGTCGTCTCCACAATGAAGGTTGGCTGCTATAGTTATAATAGAGAGTACTAGAGGGTACAATGATGGGGAAAAGAGGAAGAGGTAGACGAAGAACGATATTTGTTAAACAGCCATGCGCAAAGGTATCAATGTAGACCTGTTCATGAATGGTTGCTGTATTCAAACTTACAGGAAATTAAAGAGAGCGGTACAAGCCAGACAACTATGGATTGGAATGATCGGAAAGCTTAACTACCAGCCTTGGGGCTTAAGTATTAGATGGTGATGACGATGATGATGATGACGATGATGATGATAATGATGATGATAATGATACTGACGATGATAATTATGATGATTATGATGATAATGACGATGATGTTGATGATGATTATAAAGATGATGATGACGAGGATGATGATGACGTTAAATATGATGATGATAGTGACGATAACGATAATGTTGATGAAAATGACTCCGAACAATCACGTGATTGTGTTTCTGTGAAAAATAGCATGCAATGACTGCTTAAGGGGGGATAATGAACAATAAAATCCTTGCTGATTTACACCAGTAGTAGTAACCTCCCTTTACATATTCTTAACAGGAGTTAACTGTCAGTGTGAGTGTGTGTGTGAGTGTGTGTGTATGTGTGTGTGTGTGTGTGTGTGTGTGTGTGTGTGTGTGTGTGTGTGTGTGTGCGGGTGCGTGTGTCTGTGTGTGTGTGTGTGTCTGTCTGTCTGTCGGTCTTATTTGATATTTTTGTCGTCCTTTATTAGCTTCATACGTGATGTATGGATTAAATAATATTTGAAATGACACAGATAAGAATGATATACGGGCCTGCATGCTAAATTCGAAACTCTTTAAATACACAGTTCCTTCGTTCGTTCCATTGTTCTCTCTCTCTCTCTCTCTCTCTCTCTCTCTCTCTCTCTCTCTCTCTCTCTCTCTCTCTCTCTCTCTCTCTCTCTCTCTCTCTCTTAGCCATCTCATTGTGTTGAAATGTTAACTTCTAATGTTTAAACTGCCTAGTGTGTCATCTACCCTATCATCATCATCATCATCATCATCTTCCACTTCTGTCGTCAAGCGTCGTGGGGAGGAATAATTTGCGTTCCAGCGCCCGGTGGACGGCACTGGATAGTGTCATTCCGTGTGGTTGTACAATGTCTCTGATGTCGTCAATCCATTTTCTTCTTGGACGTCCTCGTGGTCTCGTCGCAGATGATCTTTGATGTAAGGCCAGTGATGGTAGTTGCTGATGTTGCATTCTAACAACATGGCCAAACCACTTGATCTTCTGTCTTTCAATAAATGTGGCACAAGGTGTTGCTCCCACAGTCTGTCTGATAGTAACATTTCTTACTCGGTCTCGGATTGTTAAGTTGGCAGCTCTCCTCAGGCATCTCATTTCGCAGGTGTTGATTTTGCGGTGTAATTTGAATAAAGTCCAGGTTTGAGATTGATAGCATAGGGTTGGTGTGAATATGCTGTTTATTATCTGTCGTTTTGCGGACATGGGTATGTTTGGATGTTTCAGTAAGGGTGTCAGTTGATATGTAAGTGCAATAGCTTTTTGACATCTGATTTCAATTTCTCTGTCCAATCTGCCATCTTCTGTGATCATACTTCCAAGGTATTTGAATTCTTTAACTTTTTTCAGAGGTGTGTTATTTATCTGTATACTTAGTGAGCCTGGCGATCTGCTAACTTGCGTTACTTCGGTTTTGGCTGTTTTTATACTCATATTGTATCTGCTGCAGGTTGAACTCAGATTAGTAATATGATTTTGTAGTCTGCCCTCGTCGCTGTAAAACAGGCACTGATCGTCTGCAAATAGAAGTTCATTTATTCCCTGTGGGTCAGTTGTTTCATCTGGAGTAAAGAGTTCTAAATTTTCTGAATCTGGTCTGTCGAGACTTGCTTCTTTGGAAATTCTGTCCATGTAGATATTGAATAGCAGGGGAGAGAGCACACATCCCTGCCTCACTCCTGTATTGACTGTGAACATATCTGATATACCTTCTTGTGTTCTTACTGCACTTTGGCTCGAGTGGTACATGGCTATGATGTTTTCTAGCAGTTGCCCTTGTATCCCATAGTCTTCAAGGATGGTCCATAATTTGTATCTGTCTACTCTATCGAAAGCCTTTTCCTGATCTACAAACACAATATTCTGCTGGTCACTATATTCAATAGTTTTTTCACAAATTTGTCTAAGTGTAAATAATGCATCAGTGCAACTTTTACCTTTCCGAAAACCGAATTGTGCTTTGCTTAACTGTTGTTCAACTATTGGTCTAGCTCTTTGTTCCAAAAGTTTTGCAGACATTTTCCCTATATGGCTCAGGAGTGATATACCTCTGTATGTTTCGCACTCTCTCATATTGCCTTTCTTTTTCCATATTGGTAATATTATTGCCTGTTGCCAATCATCTGGGACTTTTCTTTCTTCCCATGCTATATTAAAAAGTCTTGTTAGCCATTTAACTCCTGTTTCCCCACAGGCCTGAATAGCTTCTGTAGTTATTCCATCTGTACCCTTTGTTATTTGTTTTTAGGACTTTTCTGTATAACTGCTTTGACTTCTGCAGGTATGAAATTTGGTTCTTGCTGTCCCTGGCGTTTAGGCACAAAAGTGAGGTTTCCTATGTTATCTGTGGGGTTAAGTAGTTCTTGAAAGTATTCTGCCCACCTTGCTAGTCTTTGTTGTGGATTAAATATTGACATACCTCTTTTGCTGTTTATGATGGTGGTTGGGTTGTAACATGCATCTCTGTTTCTAATTGTGGTGACACGTTTATAAAATTCTCTTGGGCAGTCTTTGCTAAGGGTCGCCATCTGTTCACCGTATATTCTCCAGGATTCATCTTTAGATGCTCTAATTGTTCGTTTGGCATTACGTCGTGCTATTCTATAAGTAATATAGTCCTGTTCAGATTTAGTTGTGATCCACTTTTTGAATGCTACCTTCTTTTTGAATATGCTATCTTTAACTTCGTTGTTCCACCAGGCTGTTCTTAATCGTTTGTCCTGCCCTACTTTCTTTGTTCCACATTTATTTTTCAGTGTGTCGAGCATGGCAGCCTTGAAACATGTCCATTCCTTATCTACGCTTGAGTGGTCATCAGGGATGTTCTTATGTAGGTTTTGGATTTCTTGATTGAATTCGTCTTTAACCGTATTTTCCTGCAGCCTCCTATAATTGATGACATGTGTTGTTACCTTTTTGTTTCTTATTTTCCTGTGTGGTGAAATCTTCTTTATTATGACTGGTTTGTGATCAGTATCAACATCTGTATTTGGGAGTGCTCTTGAATCTAATAGTAGCCTTCTGTCTGATTTCCTAATTAGAATAAAGTCAATTTGGGATGCTTGGTTTATGTCATTCCATTTATACCAGGTTTTGGTGTGGCTACGACGATGTTGAAAAAAACTATTTGATATTATTAGTCCATATTCCGAACATATGTTGAGTAGATGTTGACCATTGCTGTTACAATCAGTCTCTGTGTCATCTACCCTATACACCTCTTTAATAAGACTTCTGGGTGGTGGTGTAGCCAAACAGCCAATGAAAGTTGAGTTTGACTGCAACATCATGTAAAGGATATGCGACTAACTAACAATATAAAAACTACATACCTTAATGACGCCATCAGAACTGTAAATGTCTATTTTTGGAAGCAGATCCAGAATGCTGAAGATGTGAGCCGCCGAGAGCTGTGCCTTGGAATAGTCTGGCATAAATGACGCCGCCTGCCCCAGGGACATTCCGGCAAACGCAATGGCGAAGAAGACCCTGAAAATACAGCAATAATGGATCTCCGTGATAGGATGCTCGATACTATTATGTCTTGATCTATCTCTCGCTTTCTGTAGATAGCAGTACATTGAATGCCGTGAGCTTGGGCAATAACCTTACATTATCATTCCATTAAACTGGAATACTGCTGGCCTGGTATCAAATTACATGGTGACGCTCTATTGCCTTGTAAATGTCCATGACACTTTTTGTTTGGGGACAAGAAGTGGAGATTTATAACTAGCAATTAAAGTCCAGAGGGAGATAGTTAGGCTAAATTTGTGATAGTGTCTGAGCATCAAATACAATGCGAAGGACTTAAACCTGACCACAAATCCCCCCCCCCCCCCCCCCACAATATATTCCATTTTGAACATTCAATTATAATAATGAGAACAGGAATACAATGGTAGTAGTAATAATAATGACATTTTTTTTTTATTGCAAGAGAAAACGAAATTAAGGAAATTTTACACATTTCACTTGTCGTAGTTGTAATTCTTTATTACTTTAGTGTCGTCCCTGGAGTGAGCAGAATCAACACCCACATTTATTTTTATTCAATATCACTATCCTGGAGATATCCACCAGACTCCGTCCACAGCACTCACTCAGTCTAAAGACACCTTCTTCTCACTCTTATTCACCCCTGGATCATGCCCCCTCTCATTCTTCCCCAACATAACATACTTGACAACTCTAGCTTCAACAAATAAATACTAGAAATTTATTAAAGCCAAGAGTATGTGTGGGAGAAATGTGTGTGTGTATAATGTGTAGAATGTGTGTCGTATATTCTAAGGTGTATATATACTCAGATCAGTATTTCCAGGAGCAAAGTCATTCTCATCATTGTGCTGAGCACACACTAGCACCATGTATTCTGGACAGACAACCTCACCCAGGTGATGCTTCTCCGGTCACGTGACGACTTTCTCCGTTGTCTCCATTAGGATGCTTGGACATCCATGTCGAACTCTGTCTAATGTTGTTCTTCAATTTCCTATACTCTGTGAATCTCCTATGCTATTAACTGTTTGTTAATCACAGAATTCTATCACTATTGTTACTGTTACTTGGGAAATCTTAATTGTTCTATTGTCACTGGTTATAACAGATTCCCCATCTCAATAACACAATCTAAATGTTCCAGGTATGTATATAGTTATATCAGTGTTCCTGGTATCTGTGTTGTCTATAATGTTCTGACTGTTCAGTGATCAAGCTATCACTTAATAAACACACATATCATTAGTATGTCCTTCTTATCTGAAGCCAGGATCCCGCAGACCAACTGGGGTATAAACCCAATTTAAGATGCCTCTCAGAAATCTCTGTCTTCAGTTTGCAAGCCATCATTTTCAATAACTGTGTTTCTAGCTTCACTGTGGAATATCGAAGCACACCCAGATGGAACCTGTATAATAGAACACCCTGGTGAGAGCAACTCAATTCTGACCTTCATTAGGTGAGTGTAGGCCGACAGCAGCACATTATCTGAGTCATGGTAAAACAAGGAAGGATTAAGGGAAAAGAGTAGAAACTCACCAGAGGCCCTACTGGAAGATCCTACCATTTCACATTTCCCCCCATCTCTCCCCACAATCCTCAATTTCTCTAAATAGTGTCCCACTACATTGGCCTTAACTCCCTGAGTTAAATTATATATCACACAGGCTAGTTTAAACTACACAATAGGCTACTGGTGCCGACGCTCCTATGATACTTTCTATCACCGCACTTATCATACATTCTATCACTAATCATAGACTAAGCTAAATATGACTAATAGAATATGTCGCAGGATAAACTTGTTAGTTCGATCGATGACAGACTAAACCCGACCTTAGTCTGCAAAAACAGCAACCCTTTGATGTTGTAGGGAATGAGATCAAAGGGAGTCGCGTCGCGATGTCTACACACGGTCGACATTTTGTTGGCATGTTGTTGTTCGAGAGACGTGCACTGGCGTCATATGTCTGCAAGGCGGGAGACGGCCGTTGAAAGTGATGGACAGAATGTCTGCCAGAGGTCGGAAGGATTCTGTGATATGGGGGAAAGGTCTCTGGCTCACAGACAGCCACGATCTTTGTTGTATGAGACAAAGAATTTCCCAGATGAAAGTGAACTTGACAGCGAATTGACTCCGGTTAGTCTAGAAACAGGAGGACAGGGCCAGATTCTGGACTGATTGGCGTCTGGACTTTTTGGTGAAGTCACTCAAGCACCCATATAAAACCCAGTGCGGTAACCAAGTGGGGGGAGTCGGAAAAAACATTCTGAAGTGTTAGGATCGGTGCATTATTCCGAGTTGTGTTACATGAGAGAGACTATAATGTCTAAGTGGTGATAGTTATCCGCGGACATAGATCCAGTCTGATTGCATAGTTTCTCGAGTAGCAACCGAAATAGGCATATGGTAGGCTATTAATAATATCTAATTTAAGAGTATGATTAGGAATAGAGTACAGTGCTGTGCGATGATCTAATGTATTATAGGTGCAGTGATATAATGTAGTGCGGTGCTAGAAAGTATCATGGGAGCGTCGGCACTGGTATCCTATTGTGTGGCTTCAACTAGCTTGTGTGAGATATCATTTTACTCAGGGGGTTGAGGACAATGTAGTGGAATAATAATTAGAGAGATTAAAGATGGTTGAGAGGGGGAAGATGTATGTGAAATGGTAGGATCTTCCAGTAGGGCATCTGCTGGATTTCTACCCGTTCCTTTATTCTTTCCTGGTGTTGCCATGTCTCATATCATATGATTGAGTTATTTGGCCGTATGACAGAGATCGGATCTCTGTTAAAGATCTGAGTGCTGCTATTGGCCTACACTTACCTAATTCCGGCAGGACTGAGTTGCCCTCACCATAGTATTATCTATTCTACAGGTTCCATTTTCAGGTCCACGTATGTGTGCTCTGATTTTCAACAGTGAAGCTAACACAATTTTAGAAGATGATGGCTCAGAATTTTAAGACAGAAGTTGCTGAGAGGCCGCTACATTGGGCTTATACCCAAGTTGGTTTGCGGGAACCTGGCTTCTGCTGAGCAGGACATGCTGACGAGATTTATGATTAGCAAGTGATAGTTGTATCATTGAACAGTCAGATCATTGTAGAGATACACTATTGATACCAGGAAAATTCACACCAAATTTATACTGATACAGAGAACATTTAGATTGTGGTGTTAATATGGGGAATCTTTACAACCAGTGACACTAGATCCATTGAGATTTCCCCAATAACAGTGACAATAGGGTTAGAATTTTCTGATTAACAATGAGTTAAATAACCGAGGAAATTCATAGTGTGAATCAGATTGAAGACTCCTATTGGACAGTATTTGTCATGGGTGTCCAAGCATCCTAGTGGTTCAAGAGACAACGGAGGAAGTCTTCACGTGACCGGAGGAGCATCACCTTGGTGAGGCTACTTGTATGGGATACATGGTGCTGGTGTGTTTTCAGCACAGGGATGTGAATGACTATACTCCTGAACACTGATCTGAGTCTATAGACACTTTAGAGTACACGTCCCACATTCTACACCTTACACACACACACACACACACACACACACACACACACACACACACACACACACACACACACTTCTCCTACATATACTCTTTGCTTTAATAAATTTCTTGTTTTTATTTGTTGAAGCTAGAGTTGTCAAGTATGTTATGTTGGGGAAGAATGAGAGGGGGCATGATCCAGGGTTGAGTAAGAGTGAGAGGAAGGTGTCTTCAGATTGAAGGAGTGTGTGGACGGAGTCTGCTGGATATCTCCAGGATAGAGATATTGGATTAAAAAATAATGTGGGTGTTGATTCCCTTCACTCCAGGGACGACACTAAAGTGGTAATAAAGAAGAACAAATAACTACTACGACATTCATTCTTTACACACACGACAGAATACCATATAGCAATTCTCGTTGCAGATGGAGATTATATAATCACAGACTGGATCGATGTCCGCCGATATATCTATATCAACAAATTGACAGTATAATCTCGCTCTATAACACAACTGAGAATGCCGTTCCTCTCCTCATCACTTCAGAACTTGTGGTCGACTAACTCAACTTTGTTTACCTCAACTAGTTTTAATTTCGAGGCTTGAGTGACGTCACCAAATTGTCTAGACGCGGTACAGTCCAGAATCTGGTTTTCTCCCTCTATTTTAGACAGTGTGGAATCACCCCGCTGTCTAGTTTGCTTTCATCTGGGAATCCGTTGTCTCGTACAACAAAAGTCCTGTCTGCCTGTGAACCAGAGAATTTTTTCCCACATCACAGAATCCATCCGACGTGTATTCAGACATTTCGTCTACACTTCAAAGGCTAACTACCGCCCGGCAGACGTATGGCGCTATTGTCCGTTTCTCGAACAACCACAGATTAAAGAAATGCCGACTGTGTGTAGACAGTTGTCGCGTCTTTCTGTCATCGATCGAAACTAACAAGTTTTTATGTGACATCAGTCTGGGAAAATAGTAGATAGTTTGTACTTGAACATTAGTAAGAATAAGTTTCTGTTGTATGTTGTATGTTGTATGTAAGGGAGTTGAACCTTGCCTTGATTCTGCAAGTCCAAACTAATCTTCTGTATTCTGCTAGGAAAATTGGCATATGATGAAAACATTTAGAAGAGAGTGTGGTTATTTCCCTTGATAAGGATAAAAGCGTGGGGTTGGGGGGGGGGGGGGGAGAGTTGTCTGCGTGGTCTCGAGGTATGGTGTCCGCCTCGAGTGCTGGTGGTCCCGGGTTCATACCCCGGTGAGGATGGCATTTTTCTTTTCACGTCGACTTCTAGTAATAAAAATGTCCCCTGGTTTCTGGGTAGTGAGATCGGACACCCGTGTATATTGTTGCGCGCGTAAATAATCCCCTGGCAGTTGGAAATCGAAAAAAAGAGTCGCCTAACGGCGCTGCCCGAGCAAAATTTCGAGCTAAACATCTACCCAAAGTATTTCAGGATCCTCGCCGGATCTAGACTCAGGTTTGAGTTAGGAGGAGAACGGAGCATTTATGGGTCACACTCGCATGCAGTGATGTTGATCCATCGACTAAACTAAACTATAGGAAATTCTCTGTGTGCTGTAATGGCCTTTAAATAGTTTATGAGAGAGCTTGGCTGTACAAGTTATTTTCGTTTGACAGACAGTTTGCGGATTCGGTAAATATTAAAACGAACGATAAGGTTTATAAATCAACACGTAAATGAATCGATTTCCTCTGATAGGTAAGAAAGCTCAACGATTGAAATGTATGTAAATTTGGAACATGTACCAGATTGCTCCCACCTTGTCAAAATAATGACAGAAAATGACACATGTGGCACGAAAATCACACAAACGAATTGAACTTCTGAAAGTGTACATCAAATAACAAGTAATAAATTTTGTTTGTTTGTTTGTTTTTGTTTAGCATATCCTTTACAGGACATCGCTGTCAACAGCAGCATCTTTCAGTTGTCTGTTGATTTCTTGGCAAGATTACGCTCATTAGTTTGCCATTGCTTTCTGAGCGGCCGGCTCAGTTATCCCGCAAGTCACCAGCGGGGGTCGAACCGCTCCCAGCTCTCGCCCCGTTACGAGACTCTGCGTGATAAACAAGTAATAAATACTCGTGTTTAAATAAATATCACTAAAACAGAAATTGAGGCATGTTGAATATTACGTGTATTCAAACCTGCTGTATGATGGAGTGGAACCATACACCTTGACTTCAAGTCTCCTTGCGGACAGGACACGTGTCAAATAAAATATGCGTGTATGACATAATCGGCACCCAAAATCCTTCTCTTTCCTTTCATGTTGAGGGGATAGCGCGAACGCAGTCCCCTTTACGAAAAAATTACGCACTCGAGTCACCCACATTTGGGGTGATCGCAGGCGTCAACCCAACCGAAGTGCAATGGAAGGGCCTCAACCTGGGAGCACCACCTTATTGATCATGGTAGCTACCGTGCCAGGTAAGTATGTTTCTTGAATGTGAAAATCTTACTTTAACTTTAGATGCAGTAAGATCCGCTGAGTGTTTATGAAATAACTGCATATAGTTTATTACTCAACAAATTAAAGTTTTCGCAAACCTCGATGCCCTTGCATGCTATGCTACAGGCTAATCAAAACGTATGAGCGGTCTATCTATATATTAAATGTTCTTTGTCAGTAGGGAGATAGAAACGTTTCTGGTGCTCTATTGCGAGTTATTTTTCTTGGGAAAATATAACAGAATGCAATGCTATATGCATTAGATTCTCTCCCTTTAGTTTTCCTACTATTCTCTCTCTCTTTTCTTCTTCGTAAACAGAATGGTGTATTTAGTGTGAATAGTGTATGTTCAAGATGTTGCCGTTTATTTGTAAATTTTCATTGTGTGCTACAGAGCATTGTCATATGTCAGTTTTTGGATGACGTGTGAAATTTAATTTCTTACAAACTCGTGAAAAAGGCCGGCAGCGGTACTATTTACTTATGTACAAGATTCCCACGTTCGCCGATTAGTATGTTACATATTAAACCATTCGTAACATTCATTCTAATATACCCTACGGTGTAGGGTCTGAAAAATAGTCCTTAGACTCATTATATTGCTCCTCTCCACGGAAATCTTTAGTAAAAGGCGAAAGATTTGTTCGTTTGTGAAGAGAAACCAGAGTTACTATTTGTTCGCGTGATCAGATGCCAAATATACCTCAAGGTCGTGCAGGTTTTTTATACTATTATCACATTGCATTATACCTAATCTAAAATATACGTGGTAAAGAAACAAAATATGTCACCCACGTATAATCTTCACATTAGAACTGCCATGATAGCATTCAAGTGTCAGATTCCAGTACGAATTATTCAACAGCAAAATTTTCAATCAAATCATCCGAAACAAATTCCGAAGAGTCATATCCCTTCTTAACATTTAACTAAATAATATGCCCCTTTATTTTACGGGTAACAAATCCCGATCAAAATATGAAATAAATAAATAAAGCAAATAAATACTATGCCCCTTTATATTACGGATAACAAATTTCCCCCTCCCTCCATCTATCTATCTATCTATCTATTTATCTATCTATCTATCTATCTATCTATCTATCTATCTATCTATCTATCTATCTATCTATCTATCTATCTATCTAGTCTATCTATCTATGTACGTATGTATCTATGTATCTATGTATCTATCTATCTATCTATCTATCTATCTATCTATCTATCTGTCTGTCTGTCTATCTGTCTGTCTATCTATCTATGTACGTATCTATCTATCTATCTATCTATCTATCTATCTATCTATCTATCTATCTATCTATCTATCATCTATCTATCTATCTATCTCGCGCTCGCGTGAGAGGCTAGTGCTCTGGGCTTATTTTTGTGTGTGAATGGATTAGTAACTTTTCCAATTACCAGTGTCCCATCTGAACCCTTTTAGCTGAAACTATGAATAGCTGAAAGCCAGCTACTTGGCGAAGGTGTAACGGACGCAGTTTGTAATTCCGCATACCTGCGTTTGAAATACAACTGCGGGAGATTTAACAGCAGACCGCCTTACTTTGGCATTTTACGAAATAGTAAGGGTGCTGGTCTTTCAAAAAGCGATGGCAAACTACTGAACGTAAACTTGCCAAGATATCATAACATCACACTATGGTGGTGTTGACTGCGACGTCCTGTGAAGGAAATGCAATTAACTTTTTTATAGCTAAAATACACAACAACCAACAAAACATGAGTCAAACACTGAATAATTATAGCCCAGATACACAACACACATATTACCACAGTAGTATTATACTGGCATGTATTGTTTTTACAAAGCTGTCGATTAGACATTCGAATAGCCACAGCTTCTGCAAGGGTTAGCGTTCTTCAATCTTGTGTGTAGTACTTCGCACGGGAGATTTGCTGATAGCTAACAGGTTTGCGGGTTACGCTCCTTACCGGTAAATGTGACTCAAGTGTTGACTTCTCTTCCTTGAATGTATGCTGCTGTTGGCATGCTTTAGACAGGCAGAGGCTGAAAAACAAACAGGAAGACAGACAAGCAGAGAGACAGAGAGACGGAATGACAGAGAGACAGATAAGATATGCTGACAGGCAAGTGGATATGCAGATATACAGACAGACAGACAGACAGACAGACAGACAGACAGACAGACAGACAGACAGACAGACAGACAGACAGACAGACAGACAGACAGACAGGTATATTGATTCATTGGCTGAATGATTAATTGACTGATTGATTGGCAGATTAATGGATACATCGATAGTAAGAGTGTGTGTGTTTGTGTGTGTGTGTGTGAGCGAGCGAGCGACCGAGCGAGAGAGAGAGAGAGAGAGAGAGAGAGAGAGAGAGAGAGAGAGAGAGAGAGAGAGAGAGTAAGGTGATTTAATGCTGCTCTGTCCTGGCGCTTGTGCGAATTTCTCTTGTGGTATAAAGAAAACAGAACTCTCAGCAGACTGGACGACATGCCTCATATCTTTCATTCAGACTGTGTGTTATGACAAATACCGGTTTCATCATTACCCTCCACACTTGTTTTGGTTGTTGGCATGCATGCCTAGGATTTACTCTGATGGCTCTCTCTCTCTCTCTCTCTCTCTCTCTCTCTCTCTCTCTCTCTCTCTCTCTCTCTCTCTCTCTCTCTCTCTCTCTCGCGCTCTTGTAAGTGTGTTCTCTGGGGTTTTTTATAATGTAACCGTTCTAGAGCATTTCTAGTAGCAGAGCAGCGTTGGCATCAGTAGTAGTTGTAGTTGTAGTTGGCTGTGAGTGCTCGTGCTGATAGTAGTCCTGTCAGTGGTAGTATAAGTAGTGTGGTAGTAATAGTGTTGGCGGTGGTAGTAGTTAAAGTAGTATAGTAGTAGTAGTAGTAGTAGTAGTAGTAGTAGTAGTAGTAGTAGTAGTAGTAGTAGTAGTAGTAGTAGTAGTAGTAGTAGTAGTAGTAGCAGTAGTTGGTGTTGTTGTTTTTATTGTTGTTGTTTTTATTGTTGTTGTTGTTGTTGTGGTGGTGGTGATGGTGGTGGTAGTAGTAGTAGTAGTAGTAGTAGTAGTAGTAGTAGTAGTAGTAGTAGTAGTAGTAGTAGTAGTAGTAGTAGTAGTAGTAGTAGTAGTAGTAGTAGTAGTAGTAGTAGTAGTAGTAGTAGTAGTAGTAGTAGTAGTAGTAGTAAAGGTGGTGGTGGTAGTAGAAGAATTAGTAGTAGCAGCATCATAACTAATTCAGTATGTTGTTCTAATTTTCGGTATGCGGGATTACGAAATGCGTTAGTAAGCCCATCGCCACAGAGCCGACCCCAGATAGAAAACAATCCATTACTTTACCCTGGATTCGAACCCGGGTCTTCCGAATGGGTCCCCGGGAATGAGATCCACTCGGCAATTTGTAATAGCAACACACATAAAACACGAACTACTTTCTGCTTGTAAAAATGCGCTATAGCTACGGACACTATCAAACAAGACTGTGAGTGGCATTGCCGAGATGGGATAAATAAATCTCAAAGACTCCCATCAAAGACATCAACAATCTCAGGATAACCTAAACCTCCTTTAAGGTGAAGTCGGAGAAACAAGCTTGTGTCTGCTGCAAAAGAAAAGATACGATAGCTGTCTGAAAGTAGCTCCCTGGCTCAGCATTAAACCTCAAACAGATTAATCTTCATATCTCCTGCTACTAAAGGGAAACAAATTTCCGCTGGGAAAACAGTATCGTGCTCGATGAGAAAAATATAAACCACAAGGTTTCGTGTAGATAACAAATGGTAAAAGGTACTTTGATATGGGGAGCTTATAGAACCTCAGGTCTTTTTAGAATATGCATTTAGTTTTGGCGCAACGCGAACCGAAATTGGCCGGGGAGATAAGAAAACAGGCGTATATATTTACGTTGCCAGGCAGGTGAGATTCTGGGGCCGTGAGCAGACGTGGTTGCTGGTTCGTGTTATTTTTCCCACGCTCTCTGCCAGAAATACCTGGATGCGATGTCAAGAAGAGAAGAAAAACAAATCAAACTAGCACAAGTGATGTTAAAAGAGATTACAGTCCGGACATTGGTTTATGAAATTATGATTTACTTCAAACTTAAGCATGAGGACGTGGGTATTAGAAAGTATGATTCGGTTAGTTAGTTGGTTAGTTAGTTAGTTGGTTAGTTAGTTAGTTAGTTGGTTAGTTAGTTGGTTGGTTAATTAGTTAGTTAGTTAGTTGGTTGGTTGGTTAATTAGTTAGTTAGTTAGTTGGTTGGTTGGTTAATTAGTTAGTTAGTTAGTTAATTGGATGGTTCATTGGTTGGTTAACTGGCTGGTGAGTTGGTGGGTTGGTGGGTTGGTTGGTTGGTTGGTTGGTTAGTTTCTTGGGGTTCCAACTTCAAGGCAACGGGTCGTCCCCATTATGCTCCGTTCTTGTGCCAGTGAATATCACACACAATGCTCTTCACTGCCCAATGTGAAAAGTGGAACAGACAGGAGTCTCGGCAAGCCAACAGCCTGCACAGATACACTGTGCATAATGCCGAAACCAGAATGCCAACACAAAAGTCCTCCACAAAAATACAGTTCATCGTCGATTTAATCGGCAGTCACCAGAAGGACTTCATTGGCCCGGATTGTATGCCACATGGCTCGGCCTCTTTCCGCAGGACAACCGCCCAAAGCGCCGCACAAAGCACGAACTCCAGCGAAAGTCTCCTGAAAAATATACTCGTGAACCGAAAAGGCAAACCAATCAATTCAGCGACAGCCGGCCATATTTCCGAACATGCAGTTCACTGTGCAAACAGCAGCGGACAGATGTAAAAGCGTTCCACACGAATTTCACAGCTCACAGTGTCGCGCCACGCACTCACTCGGTAGCAGGGCGACGGAACCATGTAGTCCATTCCAACATGAGGAAAATGCGAATGTAAACCGTAGCCACAAGTATAAACATCCCAGAGGGTTTAACCGTTCAATGCCTAAACGCCATGTTGTGGATCGCAAGTCTCCAGATTTGAGTCATTTGGCACAGTAAGAAGTGTTTGAGTATTAGAACGTGGGATAGAGTCGTTTGAAACAGTAAGATTTGTCTGACTATTAGAAAGTAGGAAAGAGTCTGTTGGCACAGTGAGATTTGTCTGACTATTAGAATGTAGGAAAGAGTCTGTTGGCACAGTAAGAATTAGTCTGATTGTTAGAAAGTAAGATAGAGTCATTTGGCACAGTTTGAATTAGTCTGACTATTAGAAAGAAAGATTGAGTCATTTAGCACAGTAAGAATTAGTCTGACTATTAGAAAATAGGATAGAGTCATTTGACACAGTATGATTTGTCTGACTATTAGAAAGTGGGATAGAATCTGTTAGAGCAGTAAGAAGATTCACATTAATAAAACCTACATATGAAAGAGTAGTTATAGCAACTGTGTTTCTAGAATACACATAGTTTGTTCGTCGTTGGTGCCATAACTTTCATGCACTGCGCTGAGAGATGCGGGGTGGCATCTATGAGAGGAGACTGAGACACTTCTGAAGCTATCCGTGTGCCGTGAAAGTGGTGCTTGACCACACAGAAAGTATAAACGCGCGTGGAGAACTTGAGCGGTTTTTGCTGTCATCATCTTGTCCCGATCTCATGCATACAGAGGTCCAATCTCTACTTAGTACTTGAATCCTTTTTGTTTTATCTCAGACAACGGACAGCTTTTTATTTCTGAATGCGTTCTCATCTTGTGAATGGCTACTGGAAATGAGTGTACATGGTTACAATTTGACCTGAGGGAGATGAACATTTTGGATGATGGAATATTGTGGGCAGGCAACATCGCAGACACGTTGTCTTTGGAAAAGCTGATTTAGGTAGAAGTTGTTGGAATGTATGGAAGAGATGAAGGAATAAAGGTAAGGAGAGAGAGAGAGAGAGAGAGAGAGAGAGAGAGAGAGAGAGAGAGAGAGAGAGAGAGAGAGATGTAGGGAGAAAGAAAGAACTGGAGAGAATGAGCAATAAAGAAGGCGGAATAAAGGACAAGAAAAAAAATTACGGAGGGTGGTAAGATACATATAGGGAAAGAATGTAGAAAAATAGAGAGGGGAGAGAGATGAAGGAATATTTGACAGAAAGAAAGAAAGAAAGAAAGAAAGAAAGAAAGAAAGAAAGAAAGAAAGAAAGAAAGAAAGAAAGAAAGAACGCTGGGAAGAATGTGAACAAATAGCAAGGAGGGGAAGGAGACAGAATAAAGGCAAAGAATGCAAGAACGCAGCGAGGGCGACATGGGGCGAAAGGAAGTAAGGAATGGTGGAAGAAGAAGAAGAAGAAGAAGAAGAAGAAGAAGAAGAAGAAGAAGAAGAAGAAGAAGAAGAAGAAGAAGAAGAAGAAGAAGAAGAAGAAGAATAATGAGGCGGAGGAGAAGGAGGAGGAGGATATTGAGAAGGAGGAGGAGGAGGTGCAGTAGCAGAAAGAGGAGGAGGAGGAGGTGTAGCAGCAGCAGAAGGAGGGGGAGGGGGAGGAGGAGAAAAACACCTTCCAAACACTGACACAAACAGCTACCTGTAACCCAGTAACTTTACGTCCCACGTCATCGAAGTGAGCGTTGAGATGCTCGTGCCGATAGTAGGTGTTGATCGCCCTACTGACTCACCAAAACAACTTAGTGCGCTTCCAAAAATAAGCTCAACCACATATTGCAGAAAATTGCCTCCCTTGCAACTCTTACAAATTACCTCTCTTTTTAAATGTAATGTGGTTAGTGTTTTAGCGAGGCCTGGGGTCGAAAATAGATTAGTTTGACGCTTGGATTAATTCCCATTATCTGTGAAGTGTTAGATTTGTGAAGCTTTGTTAATCTATTTGTAATACAATTTTGTTGCAAGACATTGTTGGGCGGTGGGAGTGAAGGATTTTACACTTCCCAGCTTGGCTGTTCATCTCGTTAACATTCCTTATTAAATCTACTCTCCTCTCGGGTTTAGCTCTTCCAGTTCGTTGTAAACATTGTTTTAAAAGATGTATCTTACATTCCGTCCTCTTGGGTTATAAGAATCGACACCTTAACACTCCGGACAAAACTATAGACGCTCAGTCTCTCTCAGCAAATGTGAGGGTATATGCTAGAAGTACAGTGTTTCCCCGAAAATAAGACCGGGTCTTGTATTAACTTTAGCTTTAAAACTGCACTAGGGCAGTTTCGGGAAATGTCTTATATTAATTTTTTTTTGTCACATACAAAAATCTACGTTTATTCATGAACAAAATTCTACACTTATTCAAAGACAGTCATGTCATCTTCTTCTGGAATATCGTCATTTTCTTGCGACTCCACTTCCTGTAGAACCATTGGTCCCAGTCTCTCATGTCCAGCAATAAAACTTTACTTAAATGAGCATTTCTTGTCCATGTAGCCTGCTCGTAGTGCATTGCTAACTTTATTTCACTAAAATGACGTATTGAATTGTGAACCTCATCCGTTCATTATCAAATGCGCATCAGTGGCGTCTATTCTCCGACTGGTCATTCGGCAACAAGTCTCTCATTCTAGCTGACGATCTTAAACTAAGGCTTATTTTAAGGGTAGGTCTTATATTAAAAGCATCCTGAAAAATCGTGCTAAGGCTTAATATAGCGGTAGATCTTATTTTCGGGGAAACAGGGTAGTTGTAGCCGAATATAAATTTTGCTTGAGTTCAAAGGAAGCGCGGGCGCACACACGCACGCACACACACACACACGTACGCACACACACAAATAAATATCTAAAACGGCGCCGATAAATAGTCACACTTTCCAGATCTAGCAGTCTCACGTCTTCGTGTCTCTGTCGAAGGGCTTGCATCTGACCTGGTTACTCCAGAACTATTCACCTCAGAGGTCAGTGTGTCAGACTTCGGCATGCATTTGGGTCAGGTTCGCTTCCTCTAGACAGATTTCACCCAGGGCAATGAGAAAAAAATCTGAAAAATTGTTGCTACTTACCTCAGACTTCGGGGCTATATACAGTTCGGAATTCTGAGGTAAGTAGCAACATTTTTTCAGATTTTTATTTTCTCTTCATTGCTTTCATTTTTTCCCCATCTTTTTATTCTGCTCATCCTGCCGTCACATCTTAATGTTGTCACATAAGATCTCTGTGACTATATGTTGTGTTTTGTGTATGTGTTTGTTTGCTGATGAAGGCTAATCGCCGCAACGTCCTGTATGTGTCGTAATTCTGTTATGAAAAGCTGCACTACTTTATGTCATTTTATATTGTTTACAATACCGCTTAAGAGGTGTAAAGGGATCATCTACTACTATTAATTACATATTACATTATGCATAGCATACCTGTGCGAGCTGTTGGTTTGTCCAGACTCCTGTCTGTTCCATTTTTCACATGGGGCATTGAGGAGCATTTTGTGTGCTATTCACTGGCACAGGAACGGGGCATTAAGGGGCAACCCTTTGCGCGAATTTGGACCCGCGACTAACTGACTAACATATTACATATGTGTGGGTAAGGAGATGGTGGTGTGTGGGTGAGTATGATGATACGGAGCTGTAGTTACGACAGCAATCCCGCATTCGATACTCAGCTGCGGACGATTCGAAAGCAGGCCGCCATACGCTGGTTTTCATACAATGGTATGAGTGCCGTTCGTTCAGAAAGCAATGGCAAACCTACTGAATGTAAATTTGCCAAGAAACCACAAACACACATGAAATGTTGTGGTTGACTGCCACGTCCTGTACAGGATATGCAACTAACTACTCGAAATATTTTGATCTTCTTAAGCCATTTCTAACCGGTCATAGTGGCCAAAGGCTTGCGAACGCGGTTCGTGAGCCGGGTACCAGGCGTTCGAAACGCAGCCGCGACCGATTTGTGCAGCAGACCGTGTCGTGTTGTGTTATAACGTGTTGATATGGGAGCCGGTAGTCCAAAAAGCAATGGCAAACTACCGAACGTTAAATTTGCCTAGTACATCAACATCAGCTGAAAAATGATGGTGTTGACTGCAACGTGCTGTAAGGCATGTGCAACATTTAAAAAAAAAACCTTTTCTTTGGTCTGCTTTGCTTTCAGCCTCTGTCACGCACCCTCAATCTGATATTAGGATTGCTCTAAATATTTTAATTTATGTCCAATGAACGTTCAATCTGTGATGATTGCTCCCAATATTTGAATTTATACCCAAAATACCCTCAATCTGATGTTATGATTGATCTAAATATCTGAATTTATGTCCAACGCACCTCAATCTGATGTTATGATTGATCTAAATATTTGAATTTATGTCCAACGCACCTCAATCTGATGTTATGATTGATCTAAGTACTTGAATTTGTGGACCCGGTTAAGCAGTTTCCTTCCTATTGTACATTCTTCTTTGATATAAACTTTGTTTCTGTTTTCTTGATATTCAAGCAAAGTCCGCGCTTGGACTCTCTATTACTGATGTGGAACGATTAAAGGAATCATGGGACGACAGCGAATCTGTACCTTGACCAGGCTTAGATTAGAACATCAAGTAAAAAAAAAGGTGAAACCAGATCATAGTGCTATCATCATGATCATCAAGCGCCTTGGCGGGGGGCGCGAAAGATCTTACTTTTCCGCACATTGCGATCTCTGAGGGCATAGATCAATTCATGTGTTGATTTGCCATGACAAAGTAATGTTCTCTCATTATCTTCCTCTACCTCTCTTTTCACAATTTTTTCTGATTGTCACAACATGTTCCAGATTTTGTCTTCTCATAATGAAGCCAAAAAATTATGACTGCTTCTTTCGGATGTTTCTGAAAAGTTGTCTTTACGACTTAGACTCAGCCTCTTGAAAAATGTCCAGATTGCTGATTTTGAGCTGTGCGATGCTTGCTTGCTTGTGTTCGTTGGGTTTATCCGCCGAAGTCCGTTCCGGATGAAACTCCCGTTTTAACATCTGTACAAAGGTGAGGGCTGAATGGTCCCCTTTTCTTATTGGTTGAGAGGGGTTTCCCCCAAGGGGTTAGATATTCCGATTTTGGGGGAATCGGCGACCATTACTTTCCAACCCCAAATTTTTTCCCAAGTGAGGGGGAACGGTAAATCTTGGCCCGTTAAAGGTCCGGGGTTGGAAAACCCCCTCACTGACATGATTTTGCTTCTTTTAAAAAAGTGGGTTTCCTTTTTTCCCCCCCCTTCCCATATTTTTGAAGTATTTCCCCCCCTAAAAAATTTAGGTGCCCCCCTTTACCGTATTTTTAGCGTCATTCCCCTTAAAAAACCCCCCCCCACACGATAGAAAAAGGAAGGAAAAAAGAAACAAAAAAAAGGGCTGCTCCCAAAAAATGTTTGTGGGCTACTTACTTTATAAAAAAATTTTGGGTGAGAGTCTCTGTAAAATATAAAGGGAAAAAATATCAAATAACGGTTTTGTTTAACCACTGAAATGGTCTTTATTGGAAATAAAACCCCCGGGGGGGGGGGGGGGAAATTCCCCAGGTTGGCAATTTCTAAACATACATTCCAAGTTTTAGAGATTTCCCCCCCCCTTTGTTTTTAATAGTCCAGGATTCGAGGTTTAAAACTGGTTCTGTGAACAGATCTTGCAATTTGGGGGGGGGGGAAGGACATTGGAAATCAAATAAATTGGGGGAAAAAAAGGGAGGGGGTGGCTAATAGACTGAAATTTATGTGGTGAGGAAATTGGCCCAATTAAATATTCCCCAAACAAGTCTTGTTTGTTTTCAAGAAAATTGCGTTTAAAATCAACACAAAGTAACACGCAAACAGATTTTATGTTGACTGGCGTTTATCGAATTTTTAATCCCATAATTGGCAGAAAAAAAAATTAATAAACAAATAAGGTGTATTTTATTTTTCTCTTACCCTAAGGATAGGGAGGAAAAAAAAAAAGACGAGATTTGTTTACAGGGGGGGGGGGGGGGGGGGGGGGGGGGGGGGGGGGGGGGGGGGGGGGGGGGGGGGGGGGGGGGGGGGGGGGGGGGGGGGGGGGGGGGTTTGGGGATTTTTTCAATTTTGCAACTTTGGGGGGTTTTTTTTTTCCCCCAAAATTTTTTTGGGGGAAAAAAAAAAGGGGGCCCCCAAAAAAACTACCCAAAAAAAAATTTTTTCCAACCCCCTTTTTTCCTTTTGTTTTGTTTTTTTTCTTAAGAACCCCCAAATTTTTTTTGGTTTTTTTGGGGGGCCTTTTTTTAGGTGGGGATAGAGAAAGAGAGAGAAGAGAGAGAGAGCGAGCAGTGTCCTGTCGTTGGGCCGACATGGTGGCGTGGCGACAGATTCACTCACTGTTCTACTCCAGCAGACGGAATGTTGTTGGGGGGCCTGGAAAGATGTTCTTTCTCGTAAGCTCGCATGCAGGCGATGTGTCGGTGTGTAGATAGTGAGTTCACACCAGTAGCCGGCTGCCTTTGTGTTTGTAACCACTGAGTTATGATCTCATGTGTAAAGTGAACGAGGCGGACCGGGTTCTTGTTGGTGTAAACTACAAGAGATGAGAAATGCCGGCGATGTACTCAGGATTTCTGCTAATTTCGTAAACAAACACTAAAACAGGTTGTGTGCAAAGGTTGGTGTGCGAAGCCATTTTATTTGCAGCAGTCGGGTTTGTTTATTAAGCATTAACGGTTTCAAGAATGGAATAGTTACTGAGTTATAATATTTACTAAATTCTGTACTACTCTGTAGTATTCTAGCAAAGCTTAGATTCTACTACTACTACTAGTACTACATTAAACTACTTTCGTGATGTGAATGTGAACGATTCTGCGAACACCTCTGAAATGATTTTTGGAAGTCAAGCTGAGGGATAGGCTAAAAAAGTAAGTAGCCTACTAGCCATTTCAAATAGTGGTGAAGGCAACAAAGCGTATGTGTCAAATTTAGATAATACATACAGCTAAACAGGCTCTTGTCTTGTACCCACAAGGCAAACGAAATAGCGCAATACCCAAATACACACGGAAAAGGTAACTACAGCAGACAGATGAATAATGTTGGAAGGACATGGCGGGGGGGGGGGGGGGGGGGGGGGGGGTTAGTCGAAGGCTTAAGTCCCAATGGGAATTAGGGCAGAAGAAGAAGAATGCTATTACTAATACTAATAATAGTAAAGAATGTATCATGTCTCTTAACCCCTAATTGAGCATAGGCGTTCAGCCAGCTTACACCACATCAAGACCTTTGTAGATTTGTTTATCAGTGGTGGGATTTTCATTTTGCAACTGATGTTTTCTATGGTAGAGGCAGTTACCCAAATGCCAACCCTCCTTGGTCGTCTCTTAAGACAGCATGGTAGGCTGTAGGTGTTACTGTTCTTTGCTTCTCCTACTGGCATGGTAACACACAGGTGTTTCCATAAACTTGCTATAAACAAAATGCTACAAGTGAAAGAGCAAATTTGCATAACTATTTTCTGATATTCCCTTAGTGAATTTAATCACAGGAGCCACAAAAGAAGGTTGCATGATTTATTGCCTGGCATATTTTGCTGCATCTTGACAGGTATATACTGCAGAGTTACATATATGAAGTGAATAAATGCATTACACTTTGGTTGAAATACTTGATACACATACTCACTAATATTGTTCAAAAGTGTGACTTTTTGTTATCTCTATGGTAATCGCACATTTAAAACTAAGTCTTTCTGTTTGCATAAAATTGGTTGGAATTACTAGATTGCTAGAGCCTCAGCTCTTCATTTTTAAATTTGTGATTACCATAGGGATAACAATTGCCCAGCTTTTAATCAATATCAGTGACTATGTGTTTTAAGTATTTCTGCCAAAGTATAATTAATTTATTCACTTCATATGCTATATAATTCTGCAGTTTGCACATGAAGAGATGCAGGGAAGTATGCCTGGCAATAAATCCTGCAACCTTTTGTGTGTGGCTTCTGTGTTTACATTCACTAAGGGAATACATTGTTTTCAGTGTGAATATAGTTGTGCATTAGTTGTATTAGATTGTTATCATATTGCAGAGGTTGATTAAAACAAGGTTGTGTTTACATAACTTAGAACATGCTAAGTTCAAGATTAAGGATTGACAAATAGTGGTTTCAAGTTTCAAGGACTCTACATTATTTTTCATTTCTTCAACGGATATAAATGTAAAGTCTACAGACACAAGTAATTATAATATAACGGATGCAGAATACATAATTGGTGAGTAGACAATGTGTTGGTGTTTCTAGCAGTTCTCTATTGAAGTTATCTAATTATCTTTATTAACAGATATAATGATATCCTATTGCTTTTGGTGTTTGTACATAGTAAGATAGCAACAATAAAATGTTGGGAGGGGTGTATATAAAATATAGACAGCTAAAGAGATAATACCAATAGCTAAGTAAGATAATATCAGCAGCTAAAAAGATAGTGGCAAACTGTGGAATTTGCACAACATACACTACAGCAATAAGATAAATCCTTCAAGCTGAAATATACAATAAAATATATAACACACATATTGACACAGTAATTTAAATTGTCTACCACAGAACATTTGAACTGACTATCATGTCTTTTTGTTTTGCACAAAGTTGGTTTTTCTATATGAATAGCTGTGGTTTCCACAACCTGTACCAATAGATACTGATCTTGTTTACTTTTATTGTACAATAAAAGACCCTTTTACACTCCTCCTGCACATTGGGTGTATGGTGCAAAGCTGCATGTTTTTAATAGACAAATTATTTGATTATATTTTCCTGCTGTCTTCCTTGTGACACTGTAAAATTCCCTGAAGTTTACTTTGGATGGTGCATCTTTTGCTGCTTGTGTTAGGAAATCTAAATATTGTTTTTTTATTTGACCTTATCCGCTTCAACACTTCTTTACTGGCTTCTGTGTATTTATCTTGGGCTCTTGTCTTTCTTAGCTCTAGTTTTGCTGTTAGTTAAATCTGCTTTGTTACTTTTACTTTCTTCTGTTTTCTTAAGGGTTTCCTGCATTATGCATGTTTTAATGTGTTCATTCCCTTTTCTCAAGAATGTCTATAGATGATTTGTTCCAAACGCTTGTCTAACCTGTCAGAAATCTTCCAAACTTACTTCATCTACTAACTGTTGCAAGGCTGGATACTTATTAGAGACTACAGTCATCCTTTACAGACCAATAAAAAGATGTCATTTGCAACGAGAACAGTTCTGTTGAAGTGCTTCATAGAGCCTGTACTTTTGTATGGATATGAAGGGTGGACAATGAGCAGACAAGCTGAAAAACATCTAATGGCTGTGGAAATGTGGTTTCTGAGGAAAATGCAAAGAATACCATGGACAGACAGAAAAACCAGTGAGGAGGTCCTACAAGAAATAAATGTAAACTGTAAACTGATAAGAGAAATTAGACATAGACAGTCAACATTTTTGGACAGGTTATGAGAAGAAATAAATTGGAGAATTTGCTGACATCTGGCAAGATTGAGGGGGAAAGAACAAGGGGAAGGCAGAGAAGTAAATACCTGGATGGCTTTGTCAAGTATGGTATGGACAACGAACAAACTTTATTTTCAAGACAAGAACACAGAGCTGATCCATGACTCTGGTGATCGTGTGAGATGGAGAAACATGACCTCCCACGCTTATTGGCACTGGCACACGATGATGATCATCCTTAGTTTCTCGATTTCTGGGATATACTTCATTGTACTGATGTCTATATTTATAATATATGTATCATTTGAGTTTCAGTTTTATTTTATTTTTAAGCAGATGGTCATCTGCATCCACATATATGTCTCTAAAAACTCTTATGTCTTGTAGAGTTGAGTTGAGTTGAGTTAAGAACCGACATCACTGCACTCAGGACATTCCCATACGTGCTCCGTCCCCTCGTTCAACAGCCAGTGAAGAGTCATACTACTAATCGTTCCCACCGCTATCTGATTAAAGGTTTCTTCTGGTCTTCCCTCTCAGTTTTGAGACTCTTCCAGAAACCCTGCCGATCCCCCGCAATCTCATTCTTTCCACATGTTGGTTCTCAATCTGTTCCTCCGCCTTCTCCACCTGGTTCCTCAAGTGCACGACCACCTCCCCCTTGTACATAGGCAAACTACCACCAAGAGATGCATTCCCTGGTAGCCTATCAGCCTGTTCATTACCCCGTACCCCTGCATGGCCAGGGCAAAATATCCATACAATTCTCGCAATCTATGACCTCTGAAGCGATGAGAGCCATTCCACAGGAAACATTCCTTTCTCCACCTTACTAAGCATACGCTTTGAATCTGTAATGAATACAATGTGCATTGCAGTAGTCTCCTCTAGCCACCGGAATTCTTATGTCTTGTAGAGATTATCTAAATTTCATGGTAATACTGATGTTGTCTATTTGGTTTTCTGTTTTGTGGTCTGCGGAAGACAATTTTACTTTACTTCGAAAAATATTTCTGCAGATTACATATTTATTCACTGCACAGGAATTGGCGAATAACTATCAATTTTTGTTCATTATCCCATATCCATGTTTGTACAAGATCTCTTCAAAGCCCGTGTTATCTGATCCTATCTTGGTATTAACGTCACTCATCAAAATTATTTAATATTTATGTTTCTTTGATTACCTATAATTCTTTGGCGTTTCATCTAAAATTCCTCTTTAATTTATTCAACCTTATCATTTGTGGGTGAGTAACACTGGATTACATTCATGCTTACTTTTTTTTCTGGTTCTGCATGGTTCTGTTAATTTCCAGAACTCATAGCTTCCTACTTTATTGTTGTATTCTCTGCCTCCTTAAATAACATTAGGCCCACTCCTTCATTGTTGGCGAAGGGGTGGGGGAACTTTCCTCTGTATGGCTTTTGAACAGCCTGTTTCACCTGTGCTTAGAAGCTTTTTGATTCAGAGGCAGTGAAACATCACTGTGCATGAGGAATATATCAGAAACAGTGAAACATCATCGTGTAGGAGGAATTTATCAGGAACAGTGAAACATCATTGGGCATGAGGAATATATCAGAAACAGTGAAACATCATTGTGCATGAGGAATATATCAGAAACAGTGAAAATCACAGTGCATTAGAGGCAGTGAACATTATAGTAAATAGGGACCTTATCAGAGGCAGTAAACATCATAATGTATTTTGAAGAAATAGGAGGTAATGAACGTCATAGTAAATAATAAACATATAAAAAAACAATAAACATCATAGTGTGTGTGTGACACAAATTAGAGGCGGGGAACATCAGAGAGTATGAGGAAAACATCATAAGCCTTTCCAGAAGTCACTTCATATCCCAACACTGAGATCCTCAGTAGTAAAAAGAAGAAGAATTAACAGCAGTCCCAGAGCAAGTTCTTGTATAAGACAGAGATGAGTCTCCGTGGCAAAGTGGGTATGCAGTCTGTCTCATGCTCCAAAGTTTGTGGGTTCAATTCAGGCCAATGTCATTGGTTTACAGGTGCAATTTCCTCTGAGACTCCTGGAGGTCGTCTCTGTGGCTACGAAGTTCGCGCTTTATGCGAAGCTTTCAGCAAGCTGCCATGCAGAAAGAGACCGGGCCATATGGGATAAACCCTGGTGCAATGAAGTCGATCTCCTTACCCTTTAAACCTATTTTTAATAGCATAGTGATATAGGGGTGTTAACCAAGCATCCCAGGCTAGCAACATTGTTGTTAAAATAATTCTTCTTTAGATTCCCAGTGGTAACGTCACTAATCTCTCTGTTTGATATTGTAATGACGCCGGTGCTGCTTATATAATTATTTCTTGTCCAGCTGTTTATGCTTTCCACATTCAATCTCCAGGTTCAGACTATAGCAGCGGCAGGGTTGCTTTGTTTTTCTGACCAGTAACATGAAACAATACAGTATTAATACCCACATCACAGAATGGTATAGAAAAACTAATCACCACAACCCAAAAGAATAGTGAAAGTCACAACTTATATCTCAACGTAGCAAAAGAGGTGGTGGAAAATTTGGAGCAGTAGATGAAGTTGGATGAAGAATGACTTGCAGGATGAATTGGATTAACGTGAGGAAGAATTGCGCAATTCGTCAACTACATACATTAGGCTCTGTCCATCGGAATCCAGTGGCAAAACGTCTGGAGCCGAATACAGGTGCAGTGGATGACCAGGGTGCTCAATGTCCCTTGCCGTGCTCTTTACGTTCCACAATGCTTTGCAGGTAAACGCTGTCTTTCCCCATTGAATCATCAATGATTTCTTAATCGCAGTCTGCCGAATCCTGTCTTCAAATGCTGGGTAGGCATGCCCTAGTTCACCGATCGGTTTGTCGCTGAACTGGTTACACCTGGCTTCTAATATAACCACGCCACACCTTCCTGTGGAGCATCTTGGGCAGACACTATAGTCTGTCCAGAAATGAATGCCTTCATTCACGATCAATTATTTTGAAAACTGTCTGTTGCATCGTTATGAAATTTTTCCTGGCGTCTTATATTTACCCCCACCCAAGGAATATGTCTTTGATAGGTCCAAAAGCAACTTAAATCATGGAAAGCGGCGACATTTCTTTGATGTTTTGGTGAAAAACTAGTGATTTCTCGCTAACAAAACTTGTGTTACGGTAATGGTTCAGATGAGGACACAAGGCTCTACGCGAAGCACTTGTCATAAGGCCAATCCCATGTCCCACGAGAAAATTAACTATTCAGCACTAATGTTTCCGTGTGAAGATGTAATACATTTAATAACATGCACTTCAGCTCTGTCCCGTAAATCATATACCGCATATAAACAAACTTTGAAATCTGCTGTACAATCTCCAGAACAAAAATGTGTTTGTTGGGTGGACATAATGATAAGGTTATATGCTGAATTTCATAATTTTCCCTCAGTTGGTTACTGAGATATGGAATGTTATATTGGGGCAGACAAAAGTAAACAGACTATAGTTTCCCCAGCTGTGGGAGGATCGTTCATGGTCTTCACTGTGACATAATCTACGGAAGACAACATACTTTTCATACCGCAGAACTGCAAGCGAGTCCCCACGATGGTGGTAGACAACACCTACGTCTTGCAATTAACGCTTGGGTTGCTTACGAGATTCTTCAGTATGATCCTGTTACTTGCCTACCTCGACGGAACTAAGTCTTCAACATTCCCCAGGTCATCATTTTGTAAGAAAGTGAACAACTCTACGCTAACAATTAACAGATTCTGTGCTAAACGAAAAAGTAGGTTTGGACCAAACAAAAATGAATGACGGAACATGGGAAGTAGGGGTGTGCCATAGCTATAAGCTGTCAATATGGTAGCAAACATTACAATGACATTTCTGTGATATATAAGCTCATGACAATACGGGAAGTACTCTAGACCATTAATCATTCCAAAGCATTTAACTGATTCATTGCCAAACAAAACGTAGGTTTGAATCAAACAAAAATGGATGGCCGAAAATTTGAAGTAGGGTTTCTGCCACAGTTATGACTTACAGGTTGTTAATACGGTAACAATCAATGATTATAACAAATAATAAGATAAAAATAAGTTATACCATGACACAAACGAATCGACGTTTCGATCTTAATAACCTTCTAAGGAACAACACAAACAGATCTAAAGAAAAATATAAATTAGAAAAAAATAATAAAATTAAAGCATAAAAAGAAAAATGCTAGTATGACCCGTTGCTCGGCCATTACACATCAGCATGTAGGTCAGTGAAGGGCCCTTTTACACTATTTAAGGCGTATTGGGTATGTGGTGTCAGACCCACATGTTTATAGTCCATCGGCACTCGGTGAGTGATGTGGTCATGATCATTATTCCGGCCGCCTTAACTTCCAGAGATATTCCCTGGTACCCATTCTAGGCTGCTAAGACCTGAGAGTCCAGGATTGAGATCCGCATTAAAAAATTTAAAACCGTAAAAAAAAAAGACAAATTACAAAAACTTCTTCTTCAGCGTTCCGAGCCATTGAAGTTCTTTGCTGCAGATACAGTCTGTCTCCATTCGTCTCTCTGGTTGAACTTCTCTTGCCAGCCGTTTACAAAAACAAAACAAAAAACAAAAAAATATGAATAACGAAGACACAAACAATAGATTGCACGATTTATTGCCTGGCATATTTCGCTGCATCTCTTCAGGTACATACTGCAGAAATCACACAACTTACGTGAATTAATTAGATAAATCCTTCAAACTGAAATATACACATGTTCGCACAGTAATGTCGATTGTCTACCACGGTAATTTTAAACTGACTAACATGTCTTTCTGCTTACACAAGGACGGCTTACGATTTTAATAATAAATAAATAAATAAATAAAAAGCGAGCCTCGTAGCAGGAACTTGCTGTGGAGTGTTAGAATGGTCCTACATTTTTTTGGGACTCGAGTGCGCGAAAGATTAAGTAATCCGTCTTTCCTCCCGTATCGAATGGCGAGTGCAGGCTTCGAAGCCTTGTCCGACCACGCTTGTGTCATTGTCAGCGTAATATCCTAACCATTACACCAACGCGCCAGCTCACCACCACCGACAACAGTGTAAAATTGTTGCCAAAAGAGTTGACCAGAATTACAAGCTGGCGGGAAATATAACTGGTCCCCAAAATGAAATTGCCGCGACTTAGTTTGCTCGGTACAAACTCGTATACATACAGACACATCTCTTCAGACCCCGCGTAGCCATTAAGATTACCTTCGTCTTTGACAAATACCACATTCACGCCCGTGTGCCCCAAGCCAGCAGATTACAAAAGTGAAAACATGAGTACTTGCACAAACAATTCACCCTTTGTGAAAGAAAATGGCTGCCTCGGGAGCCAGACGGCCAGATAAGCCATTGCATCTGAGTTTTCATTCTTTTAAAATACAACATGCTATGCCCTGCCTATCTTTTAACCTTTCTTGTTATCCCATATAGTTTTACGTTTTCAAAGTGCATTCTGTGAAGCTGTCTTTGTCTGTGTTTCGTTTCTGTCTGTTTCGTAATTCTGGCTTGCCGATTCAGACAACAGTCCCATCTGTCACATGTATGGCGTTGTGTTTGGGCGGGAGCGGACAGGGAGTTTATCATTCATCTGTCTTGTCTCGCGTTCTGTATTTCTGTAAGACATGTTGTCTTATTTGGTTTACGTGGTAGATTTTTCTTTCTGTGCTGTTATTATTCGTAGCCTGTTCGTCTCCGCTGTATTTTTTTCTTAAGTGGCTTCTTTGTTCACTTGTGTGTTTCATCATTTATACCATCAGTGTCAGTCTACCTACCTACCTACCTACCTATCTATCTATCTATCTATCTATCTATCTATCTATCTATCTATCTATCTACCTACCTACCTACCTACCTACCCACCCACCCACCACCCATTCATCCATCCATCCATCCATCCATCGGCCCGCCGCCCGTCCGTCCGTCCGTCCGTCCGTCTCGCTGTCAGTCTATCGTCTACTTGCCAACTTACTTACCCGCTAACCCACCCACCCACCTACCTTCTTCCTAACTCCTACCTACCTGCCTGTCTATTTGTGTATTGTGGCGCTGCTGATGCTCACCTTTGTGTGGGTGCTTTTATGCATTTCTCCTCTGTTAACGCCTCTCTCTCTCTCTCTCTCTCTCTCTCTCTCTCTCTCTCTCTCTCTATATATATATATATATATATATATATATATATATATATATATATATATATATATATATATATATATATATATGTATATATATATATATATATATATATATATATATATATATATATATATATATATATATATAAATTGTAGCACCGGGAAGGGTCACCTTTGTACACTCTGCTCTGAATGTCACCCCAGGCTGAGGTTTTAGCTAGTGACCTATGCCCGCGTGAAGTCATTAGAAATTACAGTAAATGTCAGTCAACCGGTACCTCCGTTGCCCCGCTTCCCTGACATTTGCACGGGCACTCCAACGTCCCGTTTTGCTCACTAGTGGGTCATTTTCATCCGACTTCATCCAGTTGTGTCACACTGGAGGGCCATTTGTTAAACCTGACATTAAGTTTTGTCAGGCTAAAGGATTATGTATCTGAAATCATCTCCCTCTGGGCGCCATGTTGGAGTTTGTCGACAGTGAAGGACCCGAAACCTGTAGATGAAATACAGTGGTACCTCGGGTTGCGAACGCCTCAGGTCACGAACAATTCAGGTTACGAACAACTTCGACAATTTTATGTCTCGGGTACCGAACAGTGCCTCGGGTTACGAACGAAAGAGAGAGAGAGAGAGAGAGAGGAAGAGAGAGAGAGAGAGAGAGAGAGAGAGAGAGAGAGAGAGAGAGAGAGAGAGAGAGAGAGAGAGAGAGAGAGCAGGGTGTAACGTTGGAGACAGACGATCGCTACAGTACAAACAGTACTACAGATGAGCTTGCGGATCTTCAGAATGAACAGCTGAAGACATGAAAGTCGCATGATGATGAGGAGTCAGTGACTGTTTCAACTGCCAGGATTAAAGAATTTGCAGCAAGTGGGCAGACGTCGAAGACTTCATTGTGAACCATCATCCAAACAAACTTATTGGTAACAGGGCAGTAAACCTGATGAATGATAACACGATGGCCCGCTTCAGAAAGATTCTCCAGCAAAGGAAGCGATAAATTTCTCTTGATAGTTTCTTGGTTCAGAAAGATTCCCAGTCGGCTGCCAAGAAACAGCGACAAGATAATCCTAAAACTAATGATTGAGAATAACAAAGAAAATGACAAACTTCCCATGATCGTTTTCTTGTTAATAAAGATAGACTAAATCTTCTTTTTTTTAAAAATTTTACATTTAATTCATTTGGTTGTTTTATTTATATTTATTTAATACGTGATGTACACGTATTCTTTGCGTTTTGTCAGGTAAACGACCGGATGTTAATAAAAAGGAACGATTCTTTCATCTTGAAACGGATTGTCTTTATTTCTTTGATTTCAATGTTTCGGGTTACGAACGTTTCGGGTTACGAACCGAGTTCTGGAACGAATTAAGTTCGTAACCCGAGGTACCACTGTATTACCAACTGAAGCCTAACGGCTTACAAGTAGGAGAGTTTTGTCCTGTATGGTTCGACCGAGGCAAGGAACTAGATTTAAGAAAAGGACGACTACAAATAGAAGAATAGACGTTGCGGCTGCAGAACTTTAATCAGCGGACAATGACAAAACTGATACTGGTATCACTAATTAAGATCCGATACTGATGAATGAGCCATCTCCCCTGGATTTCTATAGAGTTCTCCCCCACCCCCCTTTTTCCAATGTCAGAAATCAGCAGGGTTTAAAAGCCAAGTTCTGCAACTTCACATCTGCAGAGTTAAATATTAAGATGGATTTAGGTAATTATTCGGCACAGCACATGTAAGCAGGTTAGGATTAGGCCTAGATTGTTTATTCCCCCCCCCCCCCCAAACACACATACACACACACACACCACATCTACACACACACACAAACACACACACACACACACACACACACACACACACACACACACACACACACACACACACAGACACAGGTTGTGAGTATTTCAGTGTCAGAAATATCCAGCCAATTGCCCAGGAGAAGTACATTTAGCAGTAAAATCGTACGGGAAAAATTTCCGGAAATCAGCGAACAAAACAACTTCATAACACAATGGAAACTGAAAAAGTGCATAGGGTAATGGGAAATAATAGTAACAGGAAATGAAAAGATCCTAATAGGCAGAGAATAAAAATTGAGATTGTTGGCAATTATAATAGGAAATGAAATTACATGGAAAAGGGAAATCTCAGTTGGATCTGCCCGGGAGAATTATACAAGAAATAGCTGAAAAATGGGTGGCCAGATCTGAAACTATGTTGTGGAATGTGGGTGGAAATGGGGAGTTCTGAGGCAGCGGTGAGTGGGAAGATTTCATTAGAGTTGACGCATTTCAACTTGGATGATGGGTTAGGCAAGAGATTGTTATGTGGGGGTGAGGATATGGTGGTGGGTGAGGAGATGGTGGTGTGGGGGGGGGGGGGTGGTGAGGAGATGGTGCGGGGTGAGGAAATGGTGGAGTGACGTGAGGAGATGGTGTGGGTTGGGGGGGGGGTGAGGAGATGGTGGTGTGGGGGTGGGGAGGTGATGTTGTGGCAGTGCGGAGATGTGTGGCAGTGCGGAGATGTGTGGGGGTGAGGAGATGGTGTGGGGGTGAGTAGATGGTTGTGTGTGGGTGAGGAGGTGGTGGTTTTTGGGTAAAGAGATGGTGGTGTGGCGGTGAGGAAATGGTGGTGTGGCGGTGAGGAAATGGTGGTGTGGGGGTGATGAGATGGTGGCGTGTGTGGGGGAGGTGAAATATGAGACCGAAAGAGTTTAAAACAGCTATGGGTTATGATATATGCTAAACGATTGGGACACTATGTAGCCGTTAATCTTTACTTGCGTGTCAGCTCGGATCATCGCCTCTACCCTCCATAAAGATTTTGCTGAAGGAGTCTCAACGCGACATCATTACCTGTCTTCATCAAGAATCGACCGCAACTTAGAGTCCTTTACAGCATTTATCGACCCATTCGAGAACCACTTGTCGCGATGAATACTTCTCTCTATAAACAAGAACATGTCCTAAAGAATGTTCTTTGCACGTAGTGCTTTTTAGCCACTGAGGATGCACCTGTGATACCTGTTAGTTTCTCGCATTAGCTAATAATACAGTTGAGTGCTACTGCCACCGAATGACACATTTAGAAATAAAATACAATGTTTCAGTACACCGTATGTTTTTAACGTACTTACTTACTTTCTTCTTATTTAAGATAATAAAATGTTTATTAATGTATTTATGTCTTGCGAGCAATTATGGTCTTCGAGTCTGCCCCACACTTTTTTGTTTCAACAGGGACCTGCATTGTTATACTGTTCTGTCCTATTGTGTAGGTATAAATTATCTATCATTGAAATAAATACACAAATAAATAGTATTAATACCGGGAAGGCTAACCCAATCAACAAACGTTCCGCAGAAGTCGGATGTGTTCGCTGAAATGTGCAAATATCGCAGCTCCTCTGTAAACTGAAACAACGCAGTTAAGCAAAATAAAATAAAATAAAATAAAATAAAAATAGACGAAGGAATAATAGTAATAATAATAATAATAATAATAATAATAATAATAATAATAATAATAATAAAATAACAACAGCATTACCAACTTGGATATTTACAAACCAGCTGAAATCACACGAATGTATGTGTTACATAAGAGCCTTAAGAGTTCATTGGACAAGTCAAACAGATTTGCCTATCCAAGAAATGGATACCGAAAAAAAAAATAGTTTCAAAACCTATACAGTTCAGGGAAATGAAATATTTTGGAAACGTGAAATGACACGAAGCTGGTACGTTGGTGTAATGCTTGGGACTTTACGGTAATAATAACATGAGCGGTGTCGGATGGGGCCTCGACGCCAGATCTGACTTTCGCTATGAGAGTGAAATACTGGTCAACTATTTGTTCCTCCTTGCTCTTAAGTTTACCTATTGGGATGGTTCTAACACTTCACTTACCCACACATATTCCTCCCACGGGACTTGTTTGGTGTTTTAAAAAAGACACGAATGTTTGTGAAAGATAATTGTGGAGGGAGTTGTGCCGGGGAAGCATAGAATAGGACGAGCACAGTGTAGATGGATTCCACATATGAAGTGAATGAAGGCTCATATTTTTGAATACATATCACTTTATATGTTACATAATTCTGTTGTATGCGCCTGACGAGGTGCAGCCGAATATGCCTGGCAACAAATCGTGCAACATATTATATTGTTTGTGGCTTCTGTGTTAACATTTACTTAGGTAATACATCATCATCGTCGTCGTTGTCATCATCATCATCATCATCATCATCATCATCATCATCATCATCAACTGACCTGCCAGCTGTCGTAGGCGTTCATGGCTCTCCACAGATTTCGGTCTTTGGTCATGACTGTCCCTACCGGACGAGGATGTCCCAAGACGCCATTAACGCCGTTCACTGCCTCTAAAATGTATTTAGTCATGAAGTTCTTGGAGGATAGTGTGGTGGTTTCCCCTTGCCTTCTACAATGGGGGGGGGGGGGGGTATGTTACCTCTGCCTTTGATAACCATTTCCGACTGTCAGGGCAAGTGAGTGCTCTGCTCTGGTCAGCTGCAGAGTTCCCCAGTTATCCCGATGGATACTCAGTGACAACTCAGGGAATACACTTTATTAAAATACCTGATTAGTTTATGTGTTCGTTAGTTTGGTAGCGGGTTACATAACACTTAGCCCCACACCCTCCTCTCTCGATGCAGTAACGCCATAACAACACACCACTTGAAGTGGCGAAAGACGTAAGAACATGAAAACAACGCCCCGCCATACGAAACTTCACATAAGAAAGCCATAGAAACATAGATAACTCACTTTCGCAATGACATCATCAGACGCTCAAGACGGCAATTTCTGCATCAGCTTTAGATTGCACGAATATAGTTGCACACCGTTGGCTGGACTGATTTATGCACATGCACAGCTGTGTGTGTTTAATGGGTGGGTGTGAGCATGTAGCTATCTCGTACACATGTGCACAGATTAATATACGTAGTGAACTAACATCATCATGCCGGCTGGCTTCGGTGATCATGCCTCTCCACATCTGCATCAATAAAGATATAAATATTGGCTGGCACTCAGAATTAGTAGAAGGAAGAAAAGACTAGAGGTCGCCCTCGACAACATAAACATTGAAATGTATAGTTACCTATTGGATTCGAATCCGTCACCTCCAAATGACGACAGCGCCTCGCTGAAGGAGCAAGTATACTTCGACACGTGACCAGCTAGACACGAGAGACAACTGTGTACAGAGTCATACGTAGTGAACTGTCATTATCTTGTCCACTAGCTTTGGCGATCATGAATCTCCATGTCTTGCGATCTTCAACATCATATATCAATTCGTGTGCTGCCACCCCTCCTTGCCATGACAAAAAGTCGTCAAGAATCTTCTCTCGCTTGTCTCTTCTATCTCTTTTTCCACAATTCTGTCCAATTGTCACAACATGTTGCAGCTTTTTTCTTGTTATTATGTGGCTAAATGTGTATATTTTTTATGTTTAATAAGTTGTCCTTGTATATTAGCCGTTTTCAAAACAATTAGATTGCTCATTTTGGTTGTCCAAGGAATTTTCAGCATTCTTCTGTAAAACAGCTCTGATGCCTCAAGTGATTATTTTGTTCTTGTTCGTTGATTGTCCAGCATTTACAGCCATATATGAAACTGGTTCTATGTAACATACATAATTATTTTTTTTTTCTAACCTTCATTGACAGGGATTTATTAGGTACTTTCTAAGTTCAGTAGTTTTCCATTTCTTTCTGTGCGAGCGACACTCATACAATCGAAGTCAACGCAAGGCGGTCTGCTTCCAAATCGTCTGCAGCTGTTTTGGAACCCTCGACTCAGTTTATCAGGGAATTATGAAACGCATTCACCGCCCATGGCCACATCGTAGACACAAGACGGGTAATAAAAACCAGTGTAAACAGCAACCAATACACCGTAAGAAAGTCCACAAAGATAAGACAGCAAAACAAAGCTGGTTGTTTATAATATGATATCTGGTATTGTTTTAACACACAATGCCCCCGAAACGTATCAGTATTCACAGGTAGGGTAGCCTTATGTTGCAACAGTCTACCTGATCCGGCGCCGGGCCTGGAGGAAGATAGCGTTTGGGATGAGTTCACAACTTGTGCAATAGTGGTTAGCAACGTGTGTGTGTGTGTGTGTTTGTGTGTGTGTGTGTGTGTGTGTGTGTGAGAGAGAGAGAGAGAGAGAGAGAGAGAGAGAGAGAGAGAGAGAGAGAGAGAGAGAGAGAGAGATACGCTATATCAGCAATGGTAGTTGAGTCACGTTCTTAAATCATCAATGATTCGCCACTCACGTCTTGAAACCAACGATTACACGTCACTCACGTTTCTAACCAATTATGATACGTCACTGGCGTGATAAAAACAGGAACCCACGTCCCTAAACTCTGGAAGAATACGTTAACCTTTTGAAAGCTGAAATGATACGACATTCACGTCTTGAAACAAGAAATGATACGTTACTCACGGCTTGAAACCAGCCATGATACGTCACTCACGTCTTTTAATTAGAAATGATACTTCACTGACATTTCCAAACCATAAATGATACACATCACACGCACTTAAATCATAAATGATACACCAATCACGTCCTTAAACGAGAAATGGGACATGATCCCCTTCTTCCTAAACCATCAACGGTAAGCGATCCCACATCTCCTTTTGCCATTGTAGTACAACACTGTAATCTTGAACCTACCACAGACCCAGGCTACCGTATCTCAGATCTTGTGACCCTACTTTAGAATCATTTCACAATTTTTAACTAATCTCTGACTCTACGTCAGACCCACGACCCATCTCAGATTTCAAGGACTACCTCGGATCTCTCGTGATCCTACCTTAGGTATTCGGGACCTTCTTGAAACTATCTTTGACCTACGTGAGTCCGCCTCAGATCTACTGAGACCTACCTCAGACCTACGTGAACCCGCCTCAGATCTACTGGAGCCTACCTCAGACGTACGTGAATCCGCCTCACATCTACCTACTGAAGCCTACCTCAGACCTACGTAGGTCCGCCCCAGATCTACTGGAACCTACCTTAGACCTACGTGAGTCCGCCTCAGATCTACTGGGACCTACCTCAGACCTATTTGACCGTGTTTCAACATATTTACTCTATCTGGGACCAACTAACCGTATCCCAAACCCTCTTGGTTATACCTGTGACCTCCATGACCCTACCTCAGACCCACTTGATCCTATCTGAGACCATGTGACCGCATCACAGACCGCTTCACCCCATCTCAGACCCCGTGACCTTACCTCGGACTCACACGACTCCATCTAAGACCAACTTGATCCTATCTCTTACCTACTGGATCCTATCTCATACCCACTTGACATTATCTCTAACCCTCATTTCCGTACTTAATATATATATATATATATATATATATATATATATATATATATATATATATATATATATATATATATATATATATATATATATATATATATATAGTGTTTTTCGTGTAGTTGTTTCATGTGTGTTTGATATTTCTGTGCCAAAGACACACTTTGGGCGCAGTGTCCATTATGTTAGTTGGGATTGTGTTCTAGTCAAGCTTCTCGTTTTTATGCTGATTCATTCAAGCCCTCAGCGACCTCCGTGACCCTATCTCAGGCCTTCGTGACCATATCTCAGGCCTTCGTGACCCAACATCGGAACCGCATCCCCTTGCCACCAGTCACCTCATGCCGTCACTATCTTACACCGAACAATTAGGCAATGGTGGGGACACTTCTGATGATCAGAAGCCCGTCGTGCTTGCTCTGCGAATGCGTTTTTATCACTATCCCTTTCTGTGTGGGTCACCACCTATTGTTTTAGTAGCGCCTTGAAGTAGACATATTCCGCCAAGCAGGCGTTGTCGTCAGTTGCAGATAGCAGGTTCAAATCTTGGCCTGGTCACTAGCTTTCAATATTTATTTATTTAAATATTGAGCACAACCCACTACTGGCAACGCCGATCGCATTCCGGCACGAACCTAAGGCCTATCCACGTCATGGAAGCACTATACTCGAGTTTCGCCCTCGTTTGAGCTCGTCAGTAGTGCATATCCCTGACCGGATCCGGAAACAAGCCCCGGATCACGCGTGTGAAGCGGGTGTGTAACCACGCAGCACACACTGGACACGCCAAATTATCACACCGGAATACCACAACGCTACCCATCGTATGCCATGCTCAAGATTTCCCAATCGCCGCGACTGACGTCCGTCAATCGATGTGGACCCGAACGATCAGGACTTCTCACTGGCAAGGAACACCAGGCCTCCTAAATCCAGTGAGAAACGATAAAATTGATTATTTGGTTGTTTTACGATGGGTAGCGTTGTGGTATTCCGGTGTGATAATTTGGCGTGTCCAGTGTGTGCTGCGTGGTTACACACCCGCTTCACACGCGTGATCCGGGGCTTGTTTCCGGATCCGGTCAGGGATATGCACTACTGACGAGCTCAAATGAGGGCGAAACTCGAGTATAGTGCTTCCATGACGTGGATAGGCCTTAGGTTCGTGCCGGAATGCGATCGGCGTTGCCAGTAGTGGGTTGTGCTCAATATTTAAATTGCAAATCCCGAAACAACCAAATAATCAATTTTATCGTTGCTCACTGGATTTAGGAGGCCTGGTGTTCCTTGCCAGTGAGAAGTCCTGATCGTTCGGGTCCACATCGATTGACGGACGTCAGTCGCGGCGATTGGGCAATCTTGAGCATGGCCTACGATGGGTAGCGTTGTGGTATTCCGGTGTGATAATTTGGCGTGTCCAGTGTGTGCTGCGTGGTTACACACCCGCTTCACACGCGTGATCCGGGGCTTGTTTCCGGATCCGGTCAGGGATATGCACTACTGACGAGCTCAAACGAGGGCGAAACTCGAGTATAGTGCTTCCATGACGTGGATAGGCCTTAGGTTCGTGCCGGAATGCGATCGGCGTTGCCAGTAGTGGGTTGTGCTCAATATTTAAATTTCAAATCCCGAAACAACCAAATAATCAATTTATTTATTTATTTTTTAATGTTGCATATCCCTTGCAGGACGTTGCAATCAACGCCATTGCTTTCTGAACGACCGTCCCCCATACCAACACATAACGCAAAGCGACACGGTCTGCTGCACAAATCGGTCGCGGCTGCTTTTCGAACGCCTGGTAAGCGGCTCACGAACAGCGTTCACAAGCCGTTGGCCACGGATTCCAATATTTATACTGTTTCACATTTTTGGTGTTACTTTTATACAAGATATTCGCTGATTGGATATCAGTCAACCTATCATTAACTTCTCGTGGTTACTTGAATTGTATTCACCCCATGATTTGTGATGTCATGAAAGAGGTCAAGGTCAAAACAACATTTTTGACAATAACTCGTGACAGGTTCATGATAATCCCGTGAAACTTACGGAACACAAAGCTCTCTGACCATATTATTGAAGGCCTGTAAAAGATTGGCCGATCTCCCTGAGGGTTAAATGACTTTCTCCGTAATCCCGTTTATCCACATAGGGTAACGCAGCGCGCGAGAATTGGTAGCGGTTCTCGCCGCGTTGATGACTTGCAAAATATGTGATCCGGCCGCTCAGAAAGCAAACTACTGAGCGTAATCTTGCCAAGAAATCAACAACAGCGGTAAAATGCTGGTTTTGACAGCGATGTCCTGTAAAGGATATGCGGGGGAAAAAAATAAAGATTGACGTTCTTCGAATAAATTCAGTTGAAAATTCAGTGCGAAGGTATGGCTCATCTCACTACAGAACAACGACCCATCATGATTGGATGTTTACAGATTGGACAATCACAAAGTGTAGTAGCCAGAGACTTTAATGTGGCTAGAAGCACCATTAGTCGCCTTTGGAGGCAATTTCAAGAAACTGGCTCAGTGGCAGACCGGCCGCGCAGTGGAAGACCCGGAATCACAACTGCTGCCGAAGACCGGTTCATACGGCTGCGTCACCTTAAGAATCGATGTGCATCTGCGTCCTCCACAGTCCAGTCAATTTCATTCAGATCAAACGATCAGGAACCGGCTTCACTACGCTTGTCTTTGGACTAGAAGACCCTACAGAGGTCCTGCTCTTACGGACCGGCATCGACAGAACCGACAGCAGTGGGCGAATCAGCATAGTCAATAAAATGTTGGTGCAAGTTTGCAATTCAAACTGCAATAATGTGTTTCGTTTTTTGAAAAGTATATATTGTCTAGTGTTTAATTTAATTTCTACCTCTTTCCTCTGTGTATATGGGGGACAATCAGTAGTCGGGGATTTATTTCTCGACCAGTGTGCTGATGGCGAGGTAGCGGGTTCAACGCATTTATCTGTCAGTTGGACTAAAAAGTTGACTTCTCGTCCTTGTCACTGGGACGTAAATTAAACGTACCTCAGAAGTCGGAACGGGTTCGCCTGATGGCGACGGACACTGGCGTGAGGAAAAGCTAATCCGCACGCAAAAATCAGTCCCGTGCATTAGAGGTAGTAGGATGTGTATGGAACACGCTTGAGAACCTCTGGTGTAAGGAAGTTTGAAAACCTGGCAGGAAAGTCTAGCAACAGACGTGACATTCACCAAACCAACAACCCGCGCGACCTTTACGAAATACAACCGGGGTCTGATCGGATAATCTAGATACTACCCTCCTGAAGGTCCCAACAGCAGTGTCTTAACATTTCCATCTCCGTTGACTTTGAGCCGCGTGCCCGCGGAAGATCTCGGGGGCTCACTGGGGAAAATAAGCCCTGGATGACTACATGGGCAGTAATGGATGTAGTTAGCATCGTGCGTAGTAATCTCTGGTGGGCTGGCGTTATTGGGAACTACTTCATCTGTGTCTACTCGGCCGATGTCTCCACGTTATGTCCTCGGTCAGTTAGCCTCTAGTGGGGATACAGTTGCCATTTCGTTGTTACGTGACGTCATAATCAACCCTCAAAAGTTGGATTGCCCCTTTCTGATTCTTTTGTTTGGGTGTGTCGGGCCCTCCGTGGCTAAGTGATTTCAATGCCTCACTCGCGGTCCGAACGTTGCGGGTTCGATTCCGGGCTATATCGTTCGACTCACGCGTGCGGTTTTCTCCGAGACTTCTGGGGTCTTTGAATAACGAAGACACAAACAATAGATTGCACGATGTATTGCCTGACATATATCGCTGCATCTCGTTAAACGAGATGACGAGATGCAGCGAAATATGCCAGGCAATAAATCGTGCAATCTATTGTTTGCGTCTTCGTTATTAAAATTCACTGCGAGAAAGCATTGTTTTGACTCACGAGGTCGTCGCTGGAGGTACGGAGTTCGTGCTTGTAGGCCGCAAGAGACCGATCTATATAGGATACACCACAGTTAAATGTAGTCAAGCCTCTTGTCTGTTAAACCAGTTTAATTGATTAGCCGTGTTTGTGATTTAGTCTCTCCCCACCTAATAAGCTCACACCATGGAACACCACAAGCGTTATGTTGCACGATTTATTTCGTGGCTTATTGTTTATGGCTTTTGTCTTTTAAAAAGAAGTGGGAAATTCGACAAAACGAAAGGCACCAACATATACACAGACACACATTTCGACCAAAGCTTTTCTCAAAACCGACACACGTGAATACATAGCTGAAAACCGCAGTATCCTAAGTTAAACACAAAAGACACAAACAAAATGTTGCACAACTTATTGCCTGGCTTATGTCGCTGCATCTCGTCAGGTTAATACTGCAGAGTTACATATCATACGAATACGCGAATTATACTTTGGCTGAAATACTTAACACACAAACTCACTGATATTATTTTAATGTAAAGCATAAATTATCCCTACGGTAATCGCAAATTATGCAGCTATGCAGATGCAGCGAAATATGCCAGGCAATAAATCGTGCAATATTTTGTTTGTTACTTCTGTACATACATTCACTAAATATTAACTTTGTTTTGAGTATCGTAATTCTCAAACGTTTATGAGAACGGGCGATTTGGAAGCAGGCCGCCTAGCTTTAGTTGCCCATACAGATGGTATCAGTGCCGATCGTTCAGAAAGCAGCCACAAACTACTGAACGTAAACTTGCCAAGACATCACGAATAGCCTCAAATATTGGGGCTGACTACGATGTCCTGTAAAGGATATGGAACTAATCTTATCAAAACATTACATTGTTTCAGCCTGGGTCCTTGGTTTGTCGAGATCCCGTCATCTTTCACATTCAGTCGCTTTTATACAATTTACAGACTCCAAATACGGAGCTTCCATTTATTGAGAGATCATGCACATATTTACAAAGAAGCGAGTTCATTTTATTTTGCTTTCGTTCGCTTTGGACTCAGGCGTTGTCCATGCACGTGCTCTTAATGATGTTTTTGCGTGTGGATTAGCTTTCCCTATTACCAGTCTCCCTCGCCATCAGGCGTACCCACTCAGACTTCTGAGGTATATACTTGTAGTTTGTGCGTTCACTGAGCCCCACTTTTAAGAGCACACAGACTTCTGCATACACATGGACAGAGCACAGGATGGTCACGATCTAATATAACAGATAAAGTCAGTCCCGTATCAGATAGTGCTGTTGGGGTATCAAGTGTTACCTTCACATATTCTAGGCTATGACGTGTGAGATGAGGTGGATATTTTCTTTCCTCGTCGCTTTCTCTCCCCTGACATTTCCTAGAAAATTCTCAAAACTGTTTGGTAGTGTTGAGTTTAATTTAGTTTAGTTGGTTGGTTTGGTTAAGTTTAGTTTAGTTTGGTTTAGTTTAAGTTAAGTTTAGTTTAGTTGGTTTGGTTTGGTTTTGCTGGCTAGGTTAAGTTTAGTTTACTTTACTTTAGTTTAATTTAGTTTAGTTGGTTGGATTGGGTTGGTTTCCTTTAGTTTAGTTTAATTAGTTGTTTGGTGTGGTTTGTTTAAGTTTAGTTTAGTTTAGTTGGTATGTTTAGTTTAGTTTAGTTTAGTTTAGTCAGTCAGTCAGTCAGTCAGTCAGTCAGTCAGTCAGTCAGTCAGTCAGTCAGCCAGCCAGCCAGCCAACCAGTTAGTAGTTTAGTTTAGTTTAGCTGAGTCAGTCAGTCAGTCAGTCAGGTAGTTAGTTAGTTAGTTAGTTAGTTAGTTAGTTAGTTAGTTCAGTCAGTCAGTCAGTCAGTCAGTCGTCCAGTCCTGTCTGTCTGTCTGTCTGTCTGTCCGTCCGTCCGTCCGTCTGTCCGTCCGTCCGTCCGTCCGTCCGTCCGTCCGTCCGTCAGTCAGTCAGTCAGTCAGTCAGTCAGTCAGTCAGTCCAGTCCAGTCCAGTCCAGTCCAGTCAGTCAGTTATCTGTCTGTTTGTTGAGGTATCATTTTATGAGGCTGAGTCGGCCCCAGAGCCACACTGGCCGGGACAATTTAACCTGGCCTCGCCTGAGAATTAAACCCAGACCACCAAGCGCACTACCAGCTTTGCCACTGCTGCTCCGATGATCTAGTGCAGACATAAACAAACCCGCAGCACAACTCATCATGGAAACCTGGCTGCCCTGATGCTAGTTGCCATGACTACTACAGCTATTCTCTTACCAGCATCACGCCTGGCCGTAATGACACCTCTAATTGCCGTCTCACCTCGGATCTGTCAAGGGAG
>JACEFZ010027503.1:147500-217500 GCA_014155875.1 Cepaea nemoralis
TTTGAATTGCCTGTCACGGTAATATTAACAGACTTATCATGTCATTTTGTTTGCACACAGCTGGTTTCTGTAAATGAATGACAATTGCTTCTGCCAGCTTTAACGTTCTATAATTACGTGTGTTAAACAACACACGTACCGCATTCTCCTTATCAACCTCGTTGTTTTCATCAAATTTTCTTCTCTCGTTGTGTTAATCTATTTGTTTTCTCTCGTTATGTTTATGTTTACTAATTGTCAAGGATTGACAGACATCTGTTAAAACATGTTTTATGTGACAAGCGAGACTTTGTCTGTGAGGTGTTAAGCTCTCACATATTTTAGGCCACAACATATGAACATATTTCTTTGTTTCTGTTTCTTTCTTTATTTTTTTGTATGGCTGTCTTGGTAGTATTGTATTGTTTTATCTGTTTCTGATCATATTGTTTTTTCTTAATCGTTAATAAAGACTCGTTCACAACATTGGCCTATCTCTGTGTGCATATTTCCAGTCACCGAATTTCCTAGGCATATTGTGTGTTTATTGGGTACTGTTAGCAAGTACACACATCTTTTTAAACAGATCTGTCATGTAACTAGTCTCTGCCTTTAGATCACTCACACACCCGCGCTAACACACACCCGCAAATCATGCAAACTCTCACAAACACACACCTACCTACACAAACACTCGCACACAAAAGTTTACACGCACACACACACGCGCGCGACGCAAATACACACACTCGCATACACACACACAGACCAACACACACAACACGTGTATGAAAACACACACAACACACGCATGAAAAAAACAAACACACAAACACATCATAAGCACCCTCGCACACAACACACGTGCATGTTCATCCACACTTGAACTAGCTGCGCAACCATAACTCATTAGTGTGCCGGTTTCCGGTCGGGCCACGAGTGAGAGCGGAAGTAGCGCTGTAGTGCATTTGGGTTGTTTGTTAGCCACGGAGGTTCTCGGTGTGATCTGATACGTATCGTCTTTAGAGAGGTCTGTGGTCTTTGGAAGGTTCAGGTTTCTGTCTGTCTGTGTCTGTCTGTCTGTCTGTCTGTCTGTCTGTCTGTCTGTCTGTCTGTCTGTCTGTCTGTCCGTCCGTCGGTCCGTCCGTCCGTCCGTCCGTCCGTCCGTCCGTCCGTCCGTCCGTCCGTCCGTCCGTCCGTCCGTCCGTCCGTCCGTCCGTCCGTCCGTCCGTCCGTCCGTCCCTGTCTGTCTGTCTGTCTGTCTGTCCTTCCTTCCTTTATCTAAAATTGTTACGCCGAACGACGTTACTTTCCTAGTGTAACCACTGGTACACAATTGACCAAACCGGGTCGACCCGCAGACTAACGGTCTGAATAAAACCTAGCTTACCTATACTGGGATCTGGCCCGGGGGAAGTCGTGTTCATGTGTCCGGTATCTCGGTAATCTGGTGACGTTCTGTCCTTCACCCGTCTGTTGACGGCTGACGTCTCAGGTCGTTTAGCCCTTTACAGGGCAGAACGTCCATTTCCGTCCGGTCGCTTAAATGGGCAGATTGCCTGAAACCACCCGATACTATTATGCATTGTAAAAACACGATCTCTCGGCTTTCCGATACTTCTGACGGCTACTTTCACTTTCGCCGATAGCTTGACAAAGTGTCCGCCATTTGTAAGCGCCTACTATGTATTTGAACGGACTTTTATGGACTTATTTTGATAGTTTTCGGGGTTTTTATGCTTAGTTTTTCAAAATGGATTTCGGCGATTCTTCAAGTGATAGCCGAAATTTCGCTAGGTTCAATTTAAGTGATATTAAAGAGCACGAAGTTGACTATTAATCGGAGCTAGATATCAGTGAAAAGCGTTACTTTGCATTAGCAGTCGTGAGTCGGACTTTAAAGAAAGTGATTATGATTCTGAAAATGTGTTTGTAAATTGCCGTATAGATGACGGAAAATCACAAACAATATGCCGTATTTCGTAAATATTTGTGTTCATATATGGATTACCGACAACAATCACATGAGTAACATATTCTGCATGCTTTTCTCTTCATTGTGTTGTTTAACTAAAATCGGTTGACTAACACCTTATTTGTGATGTTTTTACTAACGCAACCCGAAATTTTACAGAACCTGAAAAAATCTTCCCTGTTCAGGACTAAAAAACAGACAAGCGTCTGCCCTGTAAAGGGTTAATCCAAGGTTGGACTGTCATTCAAGGACATGTCCAGTCTCTAATACTATGTCCTGTCTCCCACTGGGTATGCAGTTCATGTCCTACTCTACCCATGCTCTATCTATGTCCTGTCCTTGCCCTGTGTCCAGGACTCTGACACACACACACACACACACACACACACACACACACACACACACACACACACATATATATATATATATATATATATATATATATATATATATATATATATATATATATATATATATCACCGAGATTTTGTCATTACGTTATAATACATGACTGCTACCATATTAGCAACGTTTCACTCATTACTATGACACACCCCTGCTTCCTATTTTTCGCCATCCATATTTGTGTGATCCAAACCTACTTTCTGGTTTGCACCCAATCTGTTAAATATAGAACTAGCACCATTCCCGAGTTTCTTTATTTTGTTTTTTAAAAGTAGAAAATCGGAACTGTTGAACTTTTCTTGTAACGAAACATTCTGAGAACTCCCTGGGCCTAAAATAAGACACAAACAACATTATTATTGGTTACAAGACAATAGCATGGTTATTGCAATTTCTATATGGGAGTCTCTGTGGCGAAGTGGTCAAGCCGTTTTACTTGTGATCCGAAGGTTGTGGGTTCAATTCCGGGCCGCACCCTTCGGTTTGCGAGTTAAATGTTTCGGAGACTCCTGTGGGTCGTCGCTAAAAGCTACGGAGTTCGTGCTTTGTGCGACGCTTTCCGCGCTGCGGAAAGAGACCGAGCCATATGGGATAAAACCCGGTGCGATGAAGTCGACCCTGTCGACTTTTAAGCGACTTTTTAAAGATTTTCGTTTGGAACCTATTCCCCCCCCCCCCCTTCCGCCCGCACCTGTTTCTTCGAAATGCCGCCCCTCCTTCGCTGCTTATGCTGCCTCCTAACGGTGACGCCTGATACGGCCGCCTCTCTGTAGCATATTACATAAATAGACACACATGGTATTATTTGGCGCTCACAGAAGAAGAAGAAGGAAATAGAGACTAGAAGACGCACTAGACAACATAAAATTTGAAAGCTATAATAGTTACCGACCGGGATCGAACCTGTCACCTCCAAATGACGACGGCGCCTCGCTAGTTGGTCGTGAGTCGAAGTACAATTATTCTTGCAGCGAGGCGCCGTCGTCATTTGGAGGCGACAGGTTCGATCCCGGTCGGTAACTATTATAGCTTTCAAATTTTATGTTGTCTAGTGCGTCCTATAATATCTATTTCCCTTCTTCTTCTTCTGTTAGCGCCAAAAAATACCATGTGTGTCTATTTATGTAATCGTCTTAGTGGCCTCAACGGTTCTCCCCATTTATTTCTTATGTTTCTCTGTAGCATAGCACGGCACGGCCTTGATGATGATGATGATGATGATGACGATGATGATGAATGCATAGAATGCCTCATGCGTTCTCAAGAGTTTTGCTATTTCCGTTCGCAAAGCGACAGATAGAGCAGAAGTGATTTGACTGGAATGCCGGGGTAGTAGAGGAAACATGGGGAAACGCGGTTACAACTTCAACTCTGAACTCTGAATTCGTTGGACCTACTGATGTGATCCTAGGCTATTTTTGGCGCTGACATCATGTGTTTGGCAGCAAATCGCTCTGTACTGTGATATGAGGGGGAGTGTGTGAAGGCAAATAGCCGGCTAGTTATCGTAATCTCATACATTTGTCCGTGGACATTACTCATTGTGTGCCTGACGGGATGTCTGTAAAATAAAAGGTCACACTTTTCATTCTTGTTCATCCTGTCTATCCTTGATTCTTCTATTCCTTTTGCGAGGAAACAACTTATGTAGCTAGTCATGCCTTTGTGTGTGTGTGTGTGTGTGTGTGTGTGTGTGTCAGTGTGTGTGCGCGCGCGTGTGTGTGTGTGCGTGCGTGCGTGCGCGCGCGCGTGCGTTTGCTCACATTGAACTTTAGCGTTGTCCATACACGTACTACTACTTCTAGTGCACCGGAATGCTTTTTGCGTGTGGATTAGCTTTCCCTATTACCAGTGTAAATGAACACTTTAAGAAGAAATTAGAAGCAACATAGATGTGGTTCCTAAGACGAATGTAACGAATTCCTTGGACTGCCAGAGTAACTAATGACGATTGCCTGAAACAGGCTAATGAAACTAGAACATTATATACAACAATAAGAAAGAGACAAACATCTTTCTTCGGTCACGTGATGAAAAGAGAGGCATTGGAGAACATCGTGACAACTGAAAAGATCGAGGGGAAGAGAGGCAGAGGCAGACCAAGAGAAATGATGCTGGATGGATTGAGACAATGGCATGGAGGAATATCAGCAGCAGAGTTGATCCAGAAAACCAAAGACCGAGATCTGTAGAGAGCCATGAACGCCTACGCTAGCTGGCAGGATACTTGATAATGGTAATGATTAACAGTGCACCTCGCCATTAGCGAATCCACTCCTACTTCTGAGGTACTTGTAATTTACGTCCTCAAGTCAAGGACGGTCGGTCTTCGCGGCGAAGGCTTTATGGACGCGGTTTGTAATTCCGCTTACCCGCGTTCGAAACACATCTGAGTTTGATTTTACAGCAGATCGCGTTGCGCTGGGTTTTAACGAATTAATATGGAAGCCGGCCGTTCAGAAAGAAAAGGCAAACTACTGAACGTAAACTTGCCAAGACATCAACAACAGCAGTAAAATACTGGTGTTGACAGCGATGTCCTGTATAAAAGGATGTACAAAACAAAAACAAAAAAGTCAAGGACGAGAAGTCAACATTTGAATCTATCTGACCGGTGTGGGTGATGCACCCGTTACCTCGGCATCAACACACCGAAAGTTTATGAGCGAATTCTCGTATTCATTCGGCCATGTTGACCTAGATTCATGTCCATTGAAAGGGATTATTTATTAAAAGTAAATTATACCATGGGCACATGTAATTTCATGTCCTTTACAGGATGTGGCCGTCAACCCCAGCCATTTTGCGGTTGATTGTGATTGTGATTGTATAGGCAATGTTACGTTCAGTACCTTGCCATTCACAAAGTAAACAACCCGCGTTATGCTGATTTGTTTTTGTCGCTGAACATGAAACGCTGTTACAAGACGTGAATATAATTGCAATAGAAATTCAAACAACACATATATTCTGATTAACAGTAAAACAGAAGTAGTGGATCTTAGGGGAACAAAATGTTATATCTAAATGCAGCATTAAAGTGAAGGGAAGGAATCTGAAACAAGTCAATGTAGTTAAGGATGTGGATGCTTCAATAACAGCAGATGGAAGATGTATTGTGGAAGTTAAATGTAGAATAGCCCTACCAAAGGTTGCATTTCATAAGATGAAGAGTTTCTCTGCAACTTGTCTTTCTCAATGTATGTGAGGAAAAGAGTTCTCAAGAGCTATGTTGAGCCAAACCTGATGTGTGGAAGTGAATCATGGACGATTAATAGACAAGTGACGAAATATGTGGAAGCTGCAGAGATGTGGTTTTATTAAAGAATGGTGACAACACTATCGATGGATAGAAAAGATCAATGAAGAAATCTTGCCTCACACAAAGATCTACTTATTCGCATCAGAAGAAGGTAGTCCACATTCTATGGGCATGTTATGAGAAGGGGAAAGCTGGAATATGTCGTCACAACAGGAATGCTGGAGGAGAAAAGAGACACGGGGAGACCAAAAGAGAAGATGCTGGACAGCTTGGCATGATGGCATGGAGGGACATCAGTATCAGAAATGATTGGCAGCAAACGAAAGAGAAGACTGGACAGACGTGATCACCAACGCCACACGGCATGGATTATAAGAAGAAATGTGCCGTTGCTATCAAAAACAGATCTCAATTATAATCAACGCTGAAGAAGCAGGTTGAACGAGGCCGACTTTTTTTTTTCATTTTCTTCTTCTTCTGCGTTCATCCGGAGAGTTTTTTTTCTCTTTCTGGCGTGACTGCGTTGTGCCTGTTTACAGCAGAGCTGCGTTCTTGCGCCTTTAGGCCGACACTACCGACTTCTGCGGGCATTCGTTGACCGGGTTAACCTTCCCGGGTTTTCATTTTCGTAAATATTGAACTGAGCTGAGTTGATATCTGAGCGGCCGTCGCTCATACGATTGTGAAAATCAACGCACAACAATCTGCTCTCAAATCATCTGCGGCAGACTTCTAAGACGAAATGTCGGTATTTTGAAACCATTTTCCCTAACTGAATACCACAAACGCCAACACTATCCCATAAACCCATTTTCAATTAGACGAGATCGTTGACAAGGTAATAAGGTAGGCGGGACATGTCTCATGGTAATAAGGAACGTATATTGGGAGGACACACCTCCCATTAGATCCGATGATTTCAGTGAATTCAGGCAGTGTGTTGAATGCAGTGATTTCATGCAATGTGTATAATCCAGTGAATTCAGGCAATGTGTATAATTCAGTGAATTCAGGCTAATGTGTAAAGGGCAGTTTAAAGGGCAGTTAGATAAGAATGTGTCTGACCGCAAAATCGATTTATTGTCTGCAACGAGACAGCACTCCAGGGCATCGAACGTGGAATTAATTTAGGAGATTACAAGGAGAAGTAAACTGTGATATGCAGAGATGTCTGTCTGTCGGTCTGTCTGTCTCTGCCTCTCTAGCTGTCTGTATCTCTGTCTCACTCTCTGTCCCTGTCTCTGTCTTTGTATGTCTGTCTGTCGGTCTGTCCTGTCGCTATCCATCCGTGTGGGTCCCTATCTCTGTCTCAATTTCTGTCTGTCTTTCTGAATGTCTGTCACTCTGTCTCTGTCCCTCTATCTCGGTCCCTCTTGTCTCTCTGCCTCACTCTCTTTCTCACTCTCTGTCTCCCTGTCTCTGTCCCACTCTGTCTCTCTCTCTGTCTCTCTGCCTCACTCTCTGTCACTCTACGCTGCCTCTCAACTCTGTCTGTCTGTCTGTCACATGCGCGCACCGCGCGCACGCACACACACACACATACACACATGCAGCCGGTTTGGGAGGAACTGATAAAAACGATGGGATACGTGCATCAATGTTGGTGGAAATTATGTTGAGAAATAAAGGGACAATGCTATGTACACAAATAAACTGGTGTCAAGTTGTTTTCATATGTAGTTATTTTTCTACAGCCATTTGTGACTTACTTATTAACTTACCCTCATATATATTCTTCCGCCTGATCTGCAGCAGACATCGACTACCAGTACTCTCTAACCTCCTTGACTACCAGTACTCTCTAACCCCCTTGACTACCAGTACTCTCCAACCCCCTCTATCATTTGGAATGTTGACGAAGTAATCTTTCTTATATTATTACTTGTTGTTGTCCACCTAGTAAAGCTGTCCACACACACACACATCTGTCCCTGAGTTCCTCTACTTCCATTACCTTGTCTATTCCCTACCCGTGACTAATCCCTCTATTGCACCTGTTGAAATTTCATTTGTACGTTTTCTTACAGTTGTGGAGAGTTATTCTTTAACGCCTGCTTCTTGCAGGACCTCATGTCTGCTCTTGCCTCTCTCTCTCTCCTCTCTCTCTCTCTCTCTCTCTCTCTCTCTCTCTCTCTCTCTCCCCCCCCCCCCCCCCCCCCGCCCGCCAACTTTCCCCCGTTGTGACCACATACTTCAGCCTTCCCCTTCTCATAAGTGTCTATAGCTTCCGGAATGTCCTCTTCTGATGCGAGTAACTAGTTCTCTTTATTGAGTCAACTTCTGTCTCTGACCGCGATGTATTCAGCATTCTGCTTAAAAAGCACGTCCCACAGAACCCCCAGTGCCTTCTCCATTTCATTAATCATTGTCCAGCAGCCCCATCCATAGAGAACAGCCACGATCAACTATTCAGTAAGCAGAGTTGTGTCCTTCTGATATTTCTATTTTTCACGACGTTTGCTATTTATTGGCTGTTCCACTTTTCGCACGGGACAGTGATGTGCATTTTGTGTTATATTCACTGGCACAGGAACGGAGCATTATGGGTTGACTCTTTGTCGTGACGTTGGAACGGTCATTAACAACTAATATAAAAGAATGACGTTACTCGTATGTTTTCTGAATCTCTCTCTCTCTCTCTCTCTCTCTCTCTCTCTCTCTCTCTCTCTCTCTTTCTCTCTCTCTCTCTCTCTCTCTCTCTCTTTCTCTCTCTCTCACACACTTTCTCTCTCACACACTTTCTCTCTCTCACACTCTTTCTCTCTCTCAATCTGTGTGTGTGTGTGTGTGTGTGTGTGTGTGTAAGAGAGAGAGACAGACAGAGAGAGACAGAGAGAGACAGAGAGAGACAGAGAGAGAGAGAGAGAATCAGGATGTGTAGTCTCAACCATTGGTTCCGCTGTATTGGAGGTATGGTGCATGTCGAGCTAGTTTTGGGACCACTTCCAGTAGCACATCGTGTCTCCTTCCTTTTCTTCTTGTGCTCTTTATTATTATTATTATTATTATTATTATTATTATTATTATTATTATTATTATTATTATTATTATTATTCCGTTTTCCGAGTCATCTACACGCTTTGATTTCTTTTCGCTGGTGTTAAGTTGGTTGTAAGGCGTGTATATTGTCTTTGTTTGCTCTGTCTCTCTCCCAGTCTCTCCCTCTCTCTCTCCCTCTCTCTCATATGGGTCATATATTAATGATTAGCCGCATTTGAAAATCGTTTTAATGCATTTATTGTTGTTGTTGTCTAAGATTATACCGCTTTGTGTTGATTTTAAAAAAAAAATAGTGTGAGTTCCGGTCATTCAGATAGTAGTGATAAACTACTGAACGTAAACTTGCCAAGAAATCACAGTCAACCAAAAAATGCTGGGGTTGACTGCGACGTCCTCTAAAGTATATGCAACTAACTTTAACTTTGTCTAAGATTAGCCTCACATGTGATGTGCGAATGAAATAATGCATGTCAGAGAGATGAGAAAGGCAGAATGTTAATTCTTAATTTTCTGAAAATTAAGTTCGTTCTTTCGTTCATTCGTTATCTCACCTCTCTCTCTCTCTCTCTGTCTCTCTCTCTATCTCTCTCTCTCACTCTCTCTCTCTCACTCTCTCTCTCTCTCTCTCTCTCACTCTCGGAAGCCACGTATCTGTTTTAACTTATATAGCCTCTGCTCTACCAAGATTACACACACGTACACACTCACAAACACACGCTCGAGCGCACACACACACACACACACATACTCCCTCTCTCCACCTCTCTCTCCCCTCTCTCCACCTCGCTCTCCCCTCTCTCTCTGTCTCTCTGTCTCTCTCTCTCTCTCTCTCCCTCCCCCTCACCTCTCTCACGGCATCACATCTCCCTGATCGTTGGCCATATCATGTCTAACGCATTCCCATCGAGACCATGTCACCAGTGTTTCTCTTGTACTCACAAACACGCCGAATGCAGTTTCCATACAACCCCCGCCTTCACCCGACGCCTTCAATAATAATCCTGCTTCATTATTCAGCTGCACTTCAATTGGGACACGTCATGGTTCTTTTACCATCGCTCCAGACTGGATCGCTGCCTTTCCTTTTTGTCTCCTTCAGTAAATGCCATACACCCGCATTGATTTCTTGTGACTGGCGGTGCCAATTTTTCTACAGCTGCCTTGTCACGCGACCACTCTGTGTTGCCTTTCATAGTTTATACTTTTCTGAATGAATCATACTCATTCAGTTCTATACTTCTGTAATGAATCATACCATTATGCCGTAAACGCGTTTACTAAATGTGCCAGTTTGTGTTCCTCGTGAGCAATGAGATTGGTGGAACTGCAGTCATCATCAACAACATTCAGTGCCTTGTCGGCTGGCGTGGGTGATCATGCCTCTCCACAACTTACGATCTCCGACGTTATGGATTAGTTTGTGTGTTGACTCCCTTCCGTGTCATGACGCAAGACTGTCGAGCATATTCTCACGCTGTCTTCCTCTATCTTTCATTCCGCGAATCTTGCTGGTTGTCACAAACATGTTCCAGTTTTTGTCTTCTCATATCTTGGCCAAAACACTATGACTGCCTCTTTCTGATTGTTTGCGATAAGTTGTCTTTGCGACCCAGCTTCCCTTAAAACTGTCCATGATTGCTCATTTTGGCTGTCCAATTAATTTTCAGCAATCTTCTATAAAACCGCATCTCCAAGGCTTCCATGGATTTTTTTTTAGTCTGTTTACTGATTGTCCAGGATTCGCAGCTGTATGTTAAAACTGGTTCTATGTAACATGCAAGAACTCTATTTCTAACTTTCAAGGACAAGGACTTATTGCACAAAACGATCAGTGAAATCTGTCAGCTTTAGAAGAGAGCAATCAATCAGCTTTAGAAGAGCGCAATCAATCAGCTTTAGAAGAGAGCAATCAGTCAGCTTTAGAAGAGAGCAATCAATCAGCTTTAGAAGAGCGCAATCAATCAGCTTTAGAAGAGAGCAATCAGTCAGCTTTAGAAGAGAGCAATCAATCAGCTTTAGAAGAGAGCAATCAATCAGCTTTAGAAGAGAGCAATCAATCAGCTTTAGAAGAGAGCAATCAATCAGCTTTAGAAGAGAGCAATCAATCAGCTTTAGAAGAGAGCAATCAATCAGCTTTAGAAGAGAGCAATCAGTCAGCTTTAGAAGAGAGCAATCAATCAGCTTTAGAAGAGAGCAATCAGTCAGCTTTAGAAGAGAGCAATCAATCAGCTTTAGAAGAGAGCAATCAATCAGCTTTAGAAGAGAGCAATCAATCAGCTTTAGAAGAGAGCAATCAATCAGCTTTAGAAGAGAGCAATCAATCAGCTTTAGAAGAGAGCAATCAATCAGCTTTAGAAGAGAGCAATCAATCAGCTTTAGAAGAGAGCAATCAGTCAGCTTTAGAAGAGAGCAATCAATCAGCTTTAGAAGAGAGCAATCAGTCAGCTTTAGAAGAGAGCAATCAATCAGCTTTAGAAGAGAGCAATCAATCAGCTTTAGAAGAGAGCAATCAGTCAGCTTTAGAAGAGAGCAATCAATCAGCTTTAGTAGAGAGCAATCAATCAGCTTTAGAAGAGAGCAATCAATCAGCTTTAGAAGAGAGCAATCAATCAGCTTTAGAAGAGAGCAATCAATCAGCTTTAGAAGAGAGCAATCAGTCAGCTTTAGAAGAGAGCAATCAGTCACGTGGGATTGTCTTAGTACCACTGACGGATTCTATTTCTTGTTTTCGTTGATACAATCATTCCAGTGTCCCTCACCAGCAGGCGAACCCACTCCGACTTCAGAGCCTCTTGTATTGTTTTCTAGTCATGTTGTCTGGGCTCGGGGTTTTGCCAGCTTTCATGAGGTTAAGAGAATTCTGAGCTTCCATCTTCACAATTGATCGTTCTTCATTGTTATTCAAAATATCATACTGTTCCACTCTTGTATCGTTAAGAAGATCTTTCACACAATTTGACCACACATTTAAATCTGATCCTTTTCTATTATGATTTTACCATCTTTGGTTTTAGGCAACACGTTGATGTGTGTTTTTTTCTTAGCGATGTCATGAATTCTTTTGTGCATTAATTTGGTATTCCGGGTGTTGTATTAGTTTGCAATTTTCACGGAACCAAGCTTTTGCCTCTTTGCACACTTTTCCAATTTTCCCGTCTCTTAATATTGTTCATGGTTATTTTTGTTATTTCTTCTCATTTCCACGAGTTGTTAGATGTCTTCCGTTATCAATTTCTTACGTCGCATCAACTTCATTATTGGGAAAGTTGTTTCTGCTGCTTGGATGACTGATTTCTTTAATTTTTCCTATTGGTCAATTCTTCTTCTTCTTCAGCATTCCGAGCCATTGAGGTTCTTTGCTGCAGATACAATCCGTCTCCATTCGTCTCTCTGGTGGACCTTCTCTTGCCAGTCGTTGATTCCAAGTGCTTGTAGGTCTGTATATGTATTATCTCTCCACCGCCTTCTTGGTCTACCTCGGGGTCTACGGTCATTTATTTCCTGAGTGTAAGCGAGTTTTGTTTCCCTATTATCTTCCATTCTTTCTATATGCCCCAGCCATTGTAGTCTATTAGCCTTCATGATACCAGTGATTAGCGGGGACTTAAACAGATCATAAATGTCTTTGTTACTTCTTCTTTTCCACTCTCCACTTTGTGTATCTCTAATGGGTCCAAAGATGCGTCTTAAAATTTTGTTCTCAAAGGTTTGTAACAAGGCTTCGTCTCCTTTCGTTGTACTCCAGGTTTCAGAGCCATACAGCACAACTGGTCTGATCAGTGTTTTGTATATTGTGATTTTGGTGTTACGAGATAGCGCCTTTGATTTTAGTAGATGTTGTAGTGCATAGTATATCTTATTTCCAGAGTTGATTCTAGTTTGTATTTCTTCCCTTATGATGTTGGAGCAGTTGAAGATTGTACCCAGGTATTTGTATGTTTCCGTTCTTTTAATGGTCATATTATCTATTTGTATGGGGCCAGAGTTTTTAGCCATTCCGTCTCTTGAAATTACCATATATTCTGTCTTATCTTGGTTGATAACCAGCCCCATCTGTTGGGCTTTTTCCTTTAAGTGAGTCAATATTTCCAATGTCTTTTGTTCACTTTGCCCTATTATATCTATATCATCTGCATAACAAAGCAGTCTGGATGTTCCTCCAATATCACATTCCTCCTTTACCTTCCTTACAACTTTCTCTAGAGCCAGATTGAAGAGTAGCGGCGATAGTGCATCACCCTGTTTCAAGCCAGATGTTATTTGGAAGGGGTCTGATTTCCTGTCTTTATATGTTACTATATTATAAGTATCTTCCATGCATAGTCTGGTCATGTTGATTAACTTCCTTGGTATTGGTTAATGACATCTTGAAATAGTTTCCAGATCGGACAATGCATCAAATCTGTTCTTTACCTCTACTTTGAATTTATCTTTTATCTCCTCACTCATCAGTGCACGTAGATCCAATTTTGTGTTTCTCAGTGTATAATTTGTTCTCCTTGGCAATAGGGAAAGTTAATCCACACGCCAAAATCAGTCCAGTGCACTAGAAGTACTAGCACGTGTGTGGACTACGTTTGAGTTCAAAACGAACGAATTCCCCATTCTCCTCGCCCATCACCGTCACCGCCAAATCGCGTTGATGCTCATGGACAGTAAATAATTCATGAATAAAAACACACGTATTATTTGCGGCTCATAGAAATAGAAGAAAGAACTAGAGACTAGAGCATTGGTTCACAACCCTTTTTTTTTTTTGGCCTTTGCACCCCGTCACCATAATTCCAGAAAGTCACCACCCCCCCCCCCCCTTTTTCGTATTTCCTCCGTATAAATCACCCCCCCCCCCTCCGCCCACACCCCTACACAGTATATGTAAACATGGAAGCTAAATTTAATAACACATACTAGAACAAGTCTAGATATTATATATATATATATATATATATATATATATATATATATATATATATAATATATATATATATATATATATATATATATATATATATATATATTAATGGCGATTTGCGGGTCTCCATCCATCCATCATGTGCCATGCCGGTAAGCGTGGGCGGTCATGTTCTGCCATCTCACTCGATCACCAGAGTTGCGGGTCTACTTTCGTTATAAAACGAATTTCAGAAGGGCGAGAAGTACAGAGCCGTAAAGTAAGGAGGGAAAAACAAAAACAATATCAAATAATCGGTTCTTGTAGTAACGCAATCTTGAAATAATCTGTATCCCCCCCCCCCCCCCCCCCGGAAACCCTAAAATACCTCCCATCCCCCACCCCTCCACCCACGGTTGAGAACCACTGGACTAGAGGAATGTGAAAACTATAGTTTGAAGATTGAGCACAACCCACAACTGGCAACTCTGATCGTGTTCCGGCAGGAACCTTGGGCCTTGTCCACGTCAGATAGGAAGCACTAGACTCGAGTTTCGCTCTCGGTTGAGCTCGTCATTAGTGCATATTCCTGACTGGACCTGGGATCGAATTCTGGATCACTAGCGTGTGAGGCGGTGATCCGGAGTTCGGCCCCGAGTCCAGTCAGGGATATGCACTACTGACGAGCTCAAGCGAGAGCGAAACTCGAGTCTAGTGCTTCCAATCTGACGTGGAAAAGTTGAAAATATTGCCGGTCCAAGTTTTGTATTTACCTATTATGTTCCATGAACTTTACAGAGACTCCCGGGGTTCGTCGCTGGAGCTACGAAGTTCGTCCTTTATGCAACGCTTTCGGCAGGCTGTCCTGCGGAAGGAGACAGAGCCATGCGGGATAAAACTCGGTGCAGTGAAGTCGATCCTCTTGAACTTTAAATCCTTATTTTTATACTTCACCGAAAGTAACACAGTAGTCTTAAGTGTGTCCCTTTAATTAATACCCCCTTATTCCTTCCATTACCTGCACACGCGTCGTTGAGCTTCACCCGTGTTAAGTCCGCAACAAGGCGACAGATTAGTAACCTTTATAAAGGGTGTATTTTTAATGACTGTGGGGTTTTTGGAAATATTGCCTTTCCAAGTGTTGCATTTACCTTTTAAGTTGCATGAACTCCACAGAGGGTGAATACAAAACTTGGAACGGCAATATTACAAAAGAAAACCAGTCATTAAAAATACACCCTGTATATATTTAGTTGTATCAGTGTATGTTTATTGTTTGTGTGCTGCCGAAGGCTTTAATTGCAACGTCCGTTTTGCATGATATTCCATCATCGAGGCGTTGAGCTATACGCGTGTCAAGTCCATAACAGGGAAACCGATATTAACCTTCATTTATCTGAGTAACGAAGATCTAAACAATAGATTGCACGATTTATTGCCTGGCATATTTCGCTGCATTTCGTCAGATACATACTGCAGAAATCATACAACACAAAGTAATTAGATAATTCTTTCTGAAATATACACCACACATATTCACACGGTGATTTGAATTATCTACCACAGTAATATTAAACTGACTATCGTGAAAATCGGGCAATCTATTGTTTGCGTCTTCGTTTTAAATTCACTACGCTGAGATGCAGCGAAATATGGCAGGCAAAAAAATCATGCAATCTATTGCTTTTGTCTTCGTTATTTAAATTCACTACGGGAGACCACTGCTTTTAACTTTTATGCATATTTTAATGTAGAGTTGTTCATACAGGTGTATCAGTGTATGTTTGTGTATTGACGAAGGCTTTAGCCGAAACGTCCATTTTACCACTTATGATCATATTTCAGTAAATCTTACAGATTCTCTTCGGTATCTTTGAGTCATTCATTGCATGATATTCCGCCAACGGGGCATTGAGCTATGTCCGTGTCGATTCATAACAAGGACACAGATGAGTTAGTCTTATAAATACAGGGTGTTTGTAAAGTCTCACTACAATTTGTATGTAGAACAATTACAAAAAAATGAAGTGCATGACGTCATCAAAATGTGCTTCAGTCCATCGTGAAGCAATATGCAGCGAATGGCTGTCGTCTGCTGGGGTAATTCTTTGCAGCACAAACAGAATGGTGTTATCAACGGAAGAAAGCATTTCTAGGGTTGAACAAGTGTTTCGAAATGGCTGTCGATATACACGGATGGTTGTTCAAAGATTTATAGCAAAATTTCCCGATAAACAGCCTCCTTACTGCATTATGATTAGAAATGTGTCGAATAAGTTATAATGAATACTTCATTGGTACTGTCCTGTTTCCCCAAAGCAGCGTTAGACCATAGCAGTGTCTATTGTAATTAATTTAATGAATATTGAGGAACGGCTGGCCGAGTGGCTAGAATGTCGGATTTTCTTTCGGGGGATCCTGGTTTGAATCCCTGGTAAGGTGTTGAGTGTTTTTTGTTTCCTGTCAGGGGCAAAAATAAAACTCTAACCTGCACAGTTCGCAGCGACTGCACTAGCCAGGGGGCCTTAATTTCTCAAGGCCCCCTGCCATACACTGCAATGTACTATAATGGCAGTAAATGACAGTTAAATGACAGTTCTAACTGAATATTTTAGCACATTTGTCTGACATCATGTATTTAATTTGTCAAAATTGTTCTTAATGCAAAGTCTAGAGAGACATTACAAACACACCATATACATATATATAATGAGTAGAAATGAATTGGAGAATTTAATGAAGACTGGCAAGATCGAAGGAAAGAGACCAAGGGGAAGACCGAGAAGTAAATACCTGGATGGCTTGGCCACGTGGCTTGGTCGAGACAGGAACACAGAGCTGATTCACGACTCTGGTGATCGAGTGACATGGCAGTACATAACCGCCCACGCTTAACGGCATAGCACATGATGTATATATATATATATATATATATATATATATATATATATATATATATATATATATATATATATATATATATATATATATATATAGAGAGAGAGAGAGAGAGAGAGAGAGTTTTTCATATAGTTGTATCGGTGCATATTTGTTGTTTATATGCTGACGAAGGCTTTAGCCGCAACGTCATTCTGTCACTTGTGATCGTTTTCTAGTAAAGCTTACCGCTTCTCCTCAGGTCCGTCCATTCATTCATGGCATGATATTTTCTACAGCTCACTTGTCAGACACAGCTCGGCTGCATGGCCCGGTGACAGACCACTGATTGATGCCCCAGAACGCTGCCACACGCCCGAGTGTGTTCCAGGCTCCGACATTTATTGATTGGGATTCCGGAGGACGATAGGCAGGCTTCCAGCGCGAGTGAGACGTGTGTATGATCTCCCAGGTCTTTGGAGAGGTAAGTAAATGTTGGCGTATGTCGCTTTGAGTGATGTTTGCCGGCGAGTTGAGAATTGTGATACAGCTGTGTCGTGTCAATGGGGGGATATTGATATCGGTAATATATACTGGAGTTATATAGGAGGGAAGTGGTGAGAGGCGGTGGCGTAGAGCTAGACGCTTGTCTGTCGGCCCGGCGATCATGGGTTTAAGTCGTATTCGGGCAGATTTGGATTGTTAAAAATTGACCCGCACTTCCAGCCTAACATGTCTTAACGTCTCCAGGATGGCTACTTTCGTCAGGAGAAAAACGGCCGGGAGGATGACCTGGACGGACCCGCCCCCTGAGAGTGTCAAAAAGGTCAAGAGACATCCGGCGAAGAGGGACTCCTTCTGATGATCAGAAAGCCCGTGTCGTGCTTGCTCAGCGGCGGAGTTTATAACCACCTTAGTGAATCTAAGCACAGACGCCATGCAGAAGATATTGCACGGTTTCTTGCCTGGCATATTACGCTGCATCTCGTCAGGTGCATATTGCAGAGGTAATGTATCAGACTAAGTGAAGAAATAGATGATAAAGTGAAGAAATATATGATAAAGTGAAGAAATATATGATAAAGTGAAGAAATAGATGATAAAATAAAGAAATAGATGATAAAGTGAAGAAATAGATGATAAAGTGAAGAAATAGATGATAAAGTGAAGAAATAGGTGATCCTTTTGCGGAAATAAGATCACGTAGTCACTGATATTGCTGGAACGTGTAGACCAGTGTTTCCCAACGTGTGGCCAATGCCCCACAGGGGGGCAATTCGATTGTTAAGGGGGACAATTCGAAAATGGAAGAAATCGGCTGGATATAAGAAAATGGGGAGACTTGAGACTGAAGTTAACTAAATTGGAACCTGACATAAGTGTCATCAACCGATGTCACAGGCATTCCGGGATAACTTCTCTCGCACCACACAAAAAGACTTGTTAGTCGTACGAGAGGAATTGATTACACATTTTATTGCCACTGGCTCTTTGCATCACATCAATGTACAACAAACAGTCGCTAACAAATCACACAAGAATAAATGCACAGAATTGCCTATCACTAGTCGTTTCCTAACCCTATTGCTAATCTATCTACTCGGCTAACGAAATAAGCATCGACGCTAAGCGATGCGTTCACTACGAAGTCTGTGTCCCGTCTGCTCATTCCTCCCGTGCTGTTTACACAGTACGCGGAAGGACTTGGGGCGCACTACGGCTTTTGCGTGCGGCATCACTCATCACGCTAGAGTAGTGGCCTCTCTTGAGTTTCAGTTTAGTTCTCCGTGTCTATCACGTTGGCGTGATCATGCCGTGACCAGAGTGCTTACTCTCTGGTTGACACCTCCGTGTCCCATGAGAGAACTATTTAATAGTTCCCCTTCTTATTTATTCCCTACACCTACCCTGCCCTCATGTAGGGGCACTGGGTTACCTCTATTCTACTTGAGGTAGACCACTCTTTCAGGGTGGTCTTCATTCCTATATAACTGAGTCTTTGACAATAAGATCTATTTGCAGCAAGCATCAAGCGCAAGGATCTCACTAAATTTAAATAATAAATAATTACTAATAATTAAAATAATATAGAAAAATCTTTCATTAAAATTATTTTGTACTTGAATGTCAGTTCTCCATTATATGTTTTGAAAATTTACTTACTGTGTTTGCTCAGTAATTTCCTAGTGATTTCTTCCTAAAACCTATCAAACAAGTTTCTTTAGTAATCATTTCAATTTTTGAATATTAAAAATAATGTATATGTTGGGGGAGGGGGGCACCGGCGGGGCGGGAGGGGGGCATAAGAATTTTAGAAAGGCTTAGGTGGGGCATAGCACAAAAAAGGTTGGGAAACACTGGTGTAGACCGTTATATCCACGGAAGTTTAACACTTAATAGGAAGTTCTGTTTGCATATTAACGGCTAGTTAAAAAAGTTAGTTGCATGTCCTTTACAGCACGTAGCAGTCAACCCCAGCATTTTTTGGCTGTTCGTAATTCCTGGGCAAGTTTACGTTCAGTAGTTTGCCATTGATTTCTGAACGGCCGGCACCCATACCATTTCATTAAAAAAAAGAACGATACTGCTGTGTTTCTAACGCTGGTATACTGAGTTACGAGCTGCGCCCGTAAACTCTTCGCCACGGAGCCATCGAGTAGCCGAACATATATCAGTGAGGATGGGAAAGAGAGTTAACCATCTTCAGGAACCCCAGTGCATTCGACAGGTCATATAACGTCCAATTCGGAACATTTGCTGATTAGCAATCGTAAAATTATCAATAATAAAATTATGCTGTATTTGACGAATAATAATCAGTTGCTCAAATATATAGAAACATCTATTAGTCGATTCCAGCCGTATGGATTAACTTGTGTATTAGCTTTCCCTATTACCAGTGTCCTTCGCCATCAGAGGTATTTGTAAATTACATCCCCAAGTCATGGACGAGAAGTCAACATGTTAGTCCAACCCGCTGGGTAAGGGGTTGGCCCCGCTATATCGGCATCAGCACACCGGATGTTTAAGAACGAGATCTCTTATCCATTCGGCCATGGTGATCTCCATCTCAGGCCTGAAAGAGATTTATTGGACACGCGTACAACGTTAAGAAAAGACACCAAGCAATTAAGGCGGGGGATGGAAGAAATTAATTGCGAAGATGCTCGGGCAGGCAGGACACACATTCCGTCGGCAACTTTTAGGTGTGTCTTTTTTTTTTTAATTTTTATGAACATATTTCTCAAGTACAATCAAAATAATTATTGTGCATGCTAACAATTTCCTGTCACGTCTGCTATTTTTGCTTTGCAAATAATTATCCCGCATTCGAAGGTCCGAAATAAGCCGCTAGTGATATGGAAGCAGTTGCTTTGCGATGACTTTAAAGCTATGAGCATCGGCTGTTTAGAAAGCAAAGGCAAATTGCTATTGTTCTATTGTCTATCCTTCTTATGTTATGAGGCTATTGTTCTATTGTCTATCATTCTTTAGCTATGTGGCTCTTGTCCTATTGTCTATCGCTATGGGGCTATAGGCTATTGTTCTGTTATTTATCGTTCTCTTGTGATGTGGCTATTCTTCTATTGTCCATCACTCTGGGATTATGAGGTTATTGTTCTATTGTCTATCACTCTGAGGTTATGAGGCTATTGGTCTATTATCTATTGTTCTGATGTGATGTGGCTATTTTCCTACTGTCTATCACACTGAGGTTAAGAGGCTATTGATCACATATTGTTCTGATATCTCTGAAGTGATATGGCTACTAATAAATTATCTACCTCTCAGTGATCTCTGATGTTATGTGATTAATCTAAAATATAGAGCTCAGAAACATCTACAGTTTTGTGACTCTTGATCTATCGTTCATAGCTCGGAGATTGTGTGGGTATAGATGTATTATCTGTGGCTCTAAATTGTATCGCTAACGATCTGTTATCTTTGGTTCTAAGATTGTATAGCTATTTATCTATTGTCTAGTACCGAGAATGTCAGGGCGATCGCTTTGTTAGCCATTGATTATAAGGCTAAGATCATATGGGTATTAATCTATTCGACACAGTTGTGACGTATGCGGCTATTGATTTATTATCTTTCGCTCTTCAGTCGTGTAGCTATTTATCTATTATGTTTCGCGCCACGCTGAAATTGTTTTGCTATTGATCAATAAAGTGCTGCGCTGCGATTATGTAACTATTGATCTGTTGTGTTTTTCTCTTTGATGGCGCCGTATTTGATCTATTTCTGTGAGGTTATGTGGCTTTTGATCCATTATCTTTCGTGCTAAAATCGCATCCCTATTGATCTAATATATGTCGCTCTGAGATAGTGTTGCTATTATCGCTCTAAGATTGTATGGCTATTGATCTATTATCTATCGCTCTAAGATTGTATGGCTATTGATCTATTATCTATCGCTCTAAGATTGTATGGCTATTGATCTATTATCTATCGCTGGAAGATTGTATGGCTATTGATCTATTATCTATCGCTCTAAGATTGTATGGCTATTGATCTATTATCTATCGCTGGAAGATTGTATGGCTATTGATCTATTATCTATCGCTGGAAGATTGTATGGCTATTGATCTATTATCTATCGCTGGAAGATTGTATGGCTATTGATCTATTATCTGTCGCGCTAAGATTGTATGGCTATTGATCTATTATCTGTCGATCTAAGATTGTATGGCTATTGATCTATTATCTATCGCTCTAAGATTGTATGGCTATTGATCTATTATCTATCGCTCTAAGATTGTATGGCTATTGATCTATTATCTGTCGCTGGAAGATTGTATGGCTATTGATCTATTATCTATCGCTCTATGATTGTATGGCTATTGATCTATTATCTGTCGCGCTAAGATTGTATGGCTATTGATCTATTATCTGTCGATCTAAGATTGTATGGCTATTGATCTATTATCTATCGCTGGAAGATTGTATGGCTATTGATCTATTATCTGTTGCTCTAAGATTGTATGGCTATTGATCTATTATCTGTTGCTCTAAGATTGTATGGCTATTGATCTATTATCTATCGCTGGAAGATTGTATGGCTATTGATCTATTATCTGTTGCTCTAAGATTGTATGGCTATTGATCTATTATCTGTTGCTCTAAGATTGTATGGCTATTGATCTATTATCTGTTGCTCTAAGATTGTATGGCTATTGATCTATTATCTATCGCTCTAAGATTGTATGGCTATTGATCTATTATCTATCGCTCTAAGATTGTATGGCTATTGATCTATTATCTGTTGCTCTAAGATTGTATGGCTATTGATCTATTATCTGTCGCTCTATGATTGTATGGCTATTGATCTATTATCTATCGCTCTAAGATTGTATGGCTATTGATCTATTATCTGTCGCGCTAAGATTGTATGGCTATTGATCTATTATCTGTCGATCTAAGATTGTATGGCTATTGATCTATTATCTATCGATCTAAGATTGTATGGCTATTGATCTATTATCTGTCGATCTAAGATTGTATGGCTATTGATCTATTATCTGTCGATCTAAGATTGTATGGCTATTGATCTATTATCTGTCGATCTATGATTGTATGGCTATTGATCTATTATCTGTCGCTGGAAGATTGTATGGCTATTGATCTATTATCTATCGCTCTATGATTGTATGGCTATTGATCTATTATCTGTCGCGCTAAGATTGTATGGCTATTGATCTATTATCTGTCGATCTAAGATTGTATGGCTATTGATCTATTATCTATCGCTCTATGATTGTATGGCTATTGATCTATTATCTGTCGATCTAAGATTGTATGGCTATTGATCTATTATCAATCGCTCTAAGATTGTATGGCTATTGATCTATTATCTATCGCTCTAAGATTGTATGGCTATTGATCTATTATCTATCGCTCTAAGATTGTATGGCTATTGATCTATTATCTATCGCTCTAAGATTGTATGGCTATTGATCTATTATCTATCGCTCTAAGATTGTATGGCTATTGATCTATTATCTATCGCGCTAAGATTGTATGGCTATTGATCTATTATCTATCGCTCTAAGATTGTATGGCTATTGATCTATTATCTATCGCGCTAAGATTGTATGGCTATTGATCTATTATCTATCGCTCTAAGATTGCATGGTTATTGATCTATTATCTGTCGATCTATGATTGTATGGCTATTGATCTATTATCTGTCGCTGGAAGATTGTATGGCTATTGATCTATTATCTATCGCTCTAAGATTGTATGGCTATTGATCTATTATCTGTCGCTGGAAGATTGTATGGCTATTGATCTATTATCTATCGCTCTAAGATTGCATGGCTTTTGATCTATTATCTATCGCTCTAAGATTGTATGGCTATTGATCTATTATCTATCGCGATAAGATTGTATGGCTATTGATCTATTATCTGTAGCTCTATGATTGTATGGCTATTGATCTATTATCTATCGCGATAAGATTGTATGGCTATTGATCTATTATCTATCGCTCTAAGATTGCATGGCTATTGATCTATTATCTATCGCTCTAAGATTGTATGGCTATTGATCTATTATCTATCGCGATAAGATTGTATGGATATTGATCTATTATCTGTCGCGCTAAGATTGTATGGCTATTGATCTATTATCTATCGCTGGAAGATTGTATGGCTATTGATCTATTATCTATCGCTCTAAGATTGTATGGCTATTGATCTATTATCTATCGCGCTAAGATTGTATGGCTATTGATCTATTATCTATCGCTGGAAGATTGTATGGCTATTGATCTATTATCTATCGCTCTAAGATTGTATGGCTATTGATCTATTATCTGTCGCGCTAAGATTGTATGGCTATTGATCTATTATCTATCGCTCTAAGATTGCATGGTTATTGATCTATTATCTGTCGATCTATGATTGTATGGCTATTGATCTATTATCTGTCGCTGGAAGATTGTATGGCTATTGATCTATTATCTATCGCTCTAAGATTGTATGGCTATTGATCTATTATCTGTCGCGCTAAGATTGTATGGCTATTGATCTATTATCTATCGCTGGAAGATTGTATGGCTATTGATCTATTATCTATCGCTCTAAGATTGTATGGCTATTGATCTATTATCTGTCGCGCTAAGATTGTATGGCTATTGATCTATTATCTATCGCTGGAAGATTGTATGGCTATTGATCTATTATCTATCGCTCTAAGATTGTATGGCTATTGATCTATTATCTGTCGCTCTAAGATTGTATGGCTATTGATCTATTATCTATCGCTCTAAGATTGCATGGTTATTGATCTATTATCTGTCGATCTATGATTGTATGGCTATTGATCTATTATCTGTCGCTGGAAGATTGTATGGCTATTGATCTATTATCTATCGCGCTAAGATTGTATGGCTATTGATCTATTATCTATCGCTCTAAGATTGTATGGCTATTGATCTATTATCTATCGCTCTAAGATTGTATGGCTATTGATCTATTATCTGTCGCGCTAAGATTGTATGGCTATTGATCTATTATCTATCGCTCTAAGATTGCATGGTTATTGATCTATTATCTATCGCTCTAAGATTGTATGGCTATTGATCTATTATCTATCGCTCTAAGATTGTATGGCTATTGATCTATTATCTGTCGATCTAAGATTGTATGGCTATTGATCTATTATCTGTCGATCTATGATTGTATGGCTATTGATCTATTATCTGTCGCTGGAAGATTGTATGGCTATTGATCTATTATCTATCGCTCTAAGATTGTATGGCTATTGATCTATTAATCTTGTCGCGCTAAGATTGTATGGCTATTGATCTATTATCTATCGCTGGAAGATTGTATGGCTATTGATCTATTATCTATCGCTCTAAGATTGTATGGCTATTGATCTATTATCTGTCGCGCTAAGATTGTATGGCTATTGATCTATTATCTATCGCTGGAAGATTGTATGGCTATTGATCTATTATCTATCGCTCTAAGATTGTATGGCTATTGATCTATTATCTGTCGCGCTAAGATTGTATGGCTATTGATCTATTATCTGTCGATCTATGATTGTATGGCTATTGATCTATTATCTATCGCTGGAAGATTGTATGGCTATTGATCTATTATCTATCGCTCTAAGATTGTATGGCTATTGATCTATTATCTATCGCTCTAAGATTGTATGGGCTATGATCTATTATCTATCGCTCTAAGATTGTTATGGCTATTGATCTATTATCTATCGCTCTAAGATTGTATGGCTTATTGAATCTATTATCTATCGCTGGAAGATTGTATGGCTATTGATCTATTATCTATCGCTGGAAGATTGTATGGCTATTGATCTATTATCTATCGCTCTAAGATTGTATGGCTATTGATCTATTATCTATCGCTCTAAGATTGTATGGCTATTGATCTATTATCTATCGCTGGAAGATTGTATGGCTATTGATCTATTATCTATCGCTGGAAGATTGTCTGGCTTATTGATCTATTATCTATCGCTGGAAGATTGTATGGCTATTGATCTATTATCTATCGCTCTAAGATTGTATGCTATTGATCTATTATCTATCGCTCTAAGATTGTATGGCTATTGATCTATTATCTATCGCTGGAAGATTGTATGGCTATTGATCTATTATCTATCGCTGGAAGATTGTATGGCTATTGATCTATTATCTATCGCTGGAAGATTGTATGGCTATTGATCTATTATCTATCGCTGGAAGATTGTATGGCTATTGATCTATTATCTATCGCTCTAAGATTGTATGGCTATTGATCTATTATCTGTCGCGCTAAGATTGTATGGCTATTGATCTATTATCTGTCGATCTATGATTGTATGGCTATTGATCTATTATCTGTCGCTGGAAGATTGTATGGCTATTGATCTATTATCTATCGCTCTAAGATTGTATGGCTATTGATCTATTATCTATCGCTGGAAGATTGTATGGCTATTGATCTATTATCTATCGCTCTAAGATTGTATGGCTATTGATCTATTATCTATCGCTCTAAGATTGTATGGCTATTGATCTATTATCTATCGCTCTAAGATTGTATGGCTATTGATCTATTATCTATCGCTCTAAGATTGTATGGCTATTGATCTATTATCTATCGCTGGAAGATTGTATGGCTATTGATCTATTATCTATCGCTGGAAGATTGTATGGCTATTGATCTATTATCTATCGCTCTAAGATTGTATGGCTATTGATCTATTATCTATCGCTCTAAGATTGTATGGCTATTGATCTATTATCTATCGCTGGAAGATTGTATGGCTATTGATCTATTATCTATCGCTGGAAGATTGTATGGCTATTGATCTATTATCTATCGCTCTAAGATTGTATGGCTATTGATCTATTATCTATCGCTCTAAGATTGCATGGTTATTGATCTATTATCTATCGCTGGAAGATTGTATGGCTATTGATCTATTATCTATCGCTCTAAGATTGTATGGCTATTGATCTATTATCTATCGCTCTAAGATTGTATGGCTATTGATCTATTATCTATCGCTCTAAGATTGCATGGTTATTGATCTATTATCTATCGCTGGAAGATTGTATGGCTATTGATCTATTATCTGTCGCTGGAAGATTGTATGGCTATTGATCTATTATCTATCGCTCTAAGATTGTATGGCTATTGATCTATTATCTATCGCAATAAGATTGTATGGCTATTGATCTATTATCTATCGCTCTAAGATTGTATGGCTATTGATCTATTATCTATCGCGATAAGATTGTATGGCTATTGATCTATTATCTATCGCTCTAAGATTGTATGGCTATTAATCTATTATCTGTCGCTCTAAGATTGTATTTCTATTGATCTATTATCCATCGCTCTAAGATTGTATGGCTATAGATCTATTATCTATCGCTCTAAGATTGTATGGCTATTGATCTATTATCTGTCGCGCTAAGATTGTATGGCTATTGATCTATTATCTATCGCTCTAAGATTGTATGGCTATTGATCTATTATCTATCGCAATAAGATTGTATGGTTATTGATCTATTATCTATCGCGATAAGATTGTATGGCTATTGATCTATTATCTATCGCGATAAGATTGTATGGTTATTGATCTATTATCTATCGCGATAAGATTGTATGGCTATTGATCTATTATCTATCGCGATAAGATTGTATGGTTATTGATCTATTATCTGTCGCTGGAAGATTGTATGGCTATTGATCTATTATCTATCGCTCTAAGATTGTATGGCTATTGATCTATTATCTGTCGCTGGAAGATTGTATGGCTATTGATCTATTATCTATCGCTCTAAGATTGTATGGCTATTGATCTATTATCTATCGCTGGAAGATTGTATGGCTATTGATCTATTATCTATCGCGATAAGATTGTATGGCTATTGATCTATTATCTATCGCGCTAAGATTGTATGGCTATTGATCTATTATCTGTCGCTCTAAGATTGTATGGCTATTGATCTATTATCTATCGCTCTAAGATTGTATGGCTATTGATCTATTATCTATCGCGATAAGATTGTATGGCTATTGATCTATTATCTATCGCGATAAGATTGTATGGCTATTGATCTATTATCTATCGCGCTAAGATTGTATGGCTATTGATCTATTATCTGTCGCTGGAAGATTGCATGGCTATTGATCTATTATCTGTCGCGATAAGATTGTATGGCTATTGATCTATTATCTGTCGCTGGAAGATTGTATGGCTATTGATCTATTATCTATCGCTCTAAGATTGTATGGCTATTGATCTATTATCTATCGCTGGAAGATTGTATGGCTATTGATCTATTATCTATCGCGATAAGATTGTATGTCTATTGATCTATTATCTATCGCTCTAAGATTGTATGGCTATTAATCTATTATCTGTCGCTCTAAGATTGTATTTCTATTGATCTATTATCCATCGCTCTAAGATTGTATGGCTATAGATCTATTATCTGTCGCTCTAAAATTGTGTGACTGTTGACCTATTTTTGTCCTTCTAAAATTGTATGGCTATTGATCTGTTATCTGTCGCTTTGAGATCATGGGGCTGTTGATCCATTTTCTGTCACCTTAAGATTATGTGACTATTGATCTATTACCTAGCACTGAACATCTCAGGGCGATCTCTTTGTCAGCATGACAGGCCCCATTGACCTAGATCTTCTCAAATTTTCTGGGGAGGAACACCGGCAAGACAAAGAATTGGTGTAATTAAATCAGAACCTATAATGTGCAAATTAAACCAGTACCTAGAGTATGCAAATTAAATATGTACCTTGAATGTATAAATTAAACCAGCACCTATAATGTTTGAATAGCATCAGTACCTAGAAGCCGGTAGCCATTGTTCTTAACATGCAGGTTACTGTACAGTACAGTGTAAAACTCCTGTCTATTCCACTCTTCACATTGGACAGTGGGGAGCATTTTGTGTGATATTCACTGGCACAGGAATGGAGCATAATGGGGACCACCCGTTGCTGTGAAGTTGGAACCCCGACTAACTAACTAACTCAGTACCGAAAATGTGTAAATTAAATCAGTACATGCAAAGAGTAAATTGAATCATTTCATAGAATGTATAAATTAAACAAATACATAGACTGTATGAATAACATCAGTACCTGGAACGTGTAAGTTAAATTATTACCAAAATTGTGTAAATTATTCCTACGTAGAATGTGTAATTTTATTCAGGGCATACAAACTGTCATTTACTGCCAATATAGTACCTTGCGGTGTATGGCAGAGTGGTCTTTGAGCCTGAGGAATTAAGGCCGCCTGGCTAGTGCAGTCGCAGCGAACTGTGCAGGTTAGGATTTTCTTTTTGCCCCCGACAAAAAAATCCCACACCTTACCGAGGGATCGAACCCGGGTCTCCAGAAGGAGAGTCCCTCGTTGTAGCCACTCGGCCAGCTGCTCCTCCATTACATCTGTGCATAGAAGGTGTAAATTAAATGAGCAGCTAGAATAGGTAAAGACCTATAACTTCACATTCCAGGAGCTGCCATGGTTAAAGTGAAAAGCGACCTGGATAGAAACTGTCCAGCTGTTGGTTGGTTGTATCTTAATCCTGTAATCCGACCCTTTTCTTATAGCTGTAAATAATTTTACTTCATTCTAATAACACACTGTCCACTTTCTTTTTTGTAAATTCCTCCTTCTCCTCCTCCACTACCACCACCACCACCTCCTCCTCTCCTCCTATTCCTCTTATTCCTCCACCCCATCCTCCCCCTTTTCCTTTTTTTCTTCGTTTTCTTCTTCTTCTTCCCCCATTTACCTCAGTGAAATGTTCTGGTCTCGACAACTGTGATAATTATAATTTAGAGTGGAGATGCAGGCGTAGAATGCTGAATATGACCAGAAGGGACAAGATCAGACAGGATGACACCGTGTGTGAGTGGAACAAGATCAGACAGGATAACACCGTGTGTGAGTGTAAAGTCAGCAGTGGATGTTACCCAAAGTCAACAGCTAAGTTGGTTCGGTCATGTAACAAAATTACCTCCAAATATCAAGACACAGATACCATAACCACAAACATGATACCACAAACATCATGCCACAAACAGTATGCCACAAACAGAATTCCACAAACAGCATATTACAAACAGCATGTCATAAACAACATATAACAAGCAACATACCGCACTCGGTATACACAAACAGCATTCCACACACAAAAGTATTACAAATAGAATATTGAAACAGTGTTTTCCCGTAGTGAATTTGAATAACGAAGACATAAACCATATATAGTTTGCAGCGAAATGTACCAGGCAACAAATCGTACTATATATGGTTTGTGTCTTCGTTATTCAAATAGAATATTACAAATGCGTTGTTTTCGCCCACCACGACGAGAGCGGCGTTTACAAATGATCTGCTACGTTAGAAACATTCACTACCACAAAGATCTGTGCTTTCGAAGCTGGTATATGGTGCGAGCAACACTCCCCAGCTGGCACATGTCACCGAAGCCGTTCTGTAGTAGAACATATGACATGTCACACTTCAGCTTCTGCACAGCTGCGGTAAGGCCACCGGCGCCTTCTGACCTTCACACGCTTGAGCACTTGCCTGTATGTGTATGGAAGTCAGTGCAGGAATGCAGTCTTGCAGCTGATATGGTGGGTTAGTTTAGTTTAGTCAAAGGATCAACATCACGGTACACAGGTGTAACCCATAAGTGCTCCGTTCTCCTCCAAACTCAAGCCTGAGTCTGGAGAATCTCAGCTCAGTGCACGAACTCTGTAGCACCAGCGAGGGTCCTGAAATACCTTGGGTAGATTTTTTAAACTCGAAATTTTGCCCGGGCAGCGCCGTTAGGCTACTCATTTTCGATTTCCAACTGCCAAGAGTTTTTTTTACGTACGCAACAATACACACGGGCGTCCGATCTCACTACCCAGAGCCCAGGGGAAATTTTGTTACTAGAAGTCCACGTTAAAAAAAATCCCGGCCCTCACCGGGGCTTGAACCCGGGACCTCCAGCACTCGAGGTGGACCCCATACCTCGAGACCACACAGCCCCCTGTGTTAGTGTCTACGAAAACTCTAACCTGCACACTTCGCGGCGAGTGTACCAGACATACGGCCTTAATTGCTCAAGTCCCTGACCCCCCGTCCTAAGTCGCAAGGTACTATAGAGGCAGTAGATGACAGACGACTATTCTACAAGGACAACTGTCCCTCGCTGCCTCAACTCATGTTGCTCATATCAACTTGGGAGTGAGGAGCCTCCATGACCAAGTGGTCAAGCCATTAACAAATGCTCAAACATTTGAGTAGTATCAGTTACTATGTATTTCAGGTAGAAAAGGGGCACGTATATTCACTTCATATTATATGTAATTAATGTGATATGTAATTCATATGATAGGCAATTCATATGATATTTAATTCTGCAGTTGGGCATTTGGCGAGGTGCAGCAAAATATTCCAGGCAGCACATTTTGCCAATCTCTTGTTTGTGGCTTCTTTCTTTACGTTTCATATGAGAACATTTGCCTTGACATCCGGTGTGCTGATGCTGAGGTAGGGGGATCAACCCCTACACAGGTCAGCTGGAGTAAAATATTGACTTCTCGTCCTTGACTAGGGAACGTCATTTACAAGTACCTCAAATCGGAGTGTGTTGACCTGATGGCCAGAGACACTGGTAATAGGGAAAGCTCGTTCACACGCAAAATTCAGTTCAGTGCTACTAGAAGAAGCTTGGAAGGACTACGCTTGCATTTAAAGCAAGCGATGGCAAAAAAAAAAAATGGTCTGTTATTAAGTGTTTATCTGCAAGAGTAACATTTCAGGCCCACTGTGTTAATTAACCCTTATTGTTTGAAGTAACTTGGTGGGCGTCGTGGCGAAGCGGTTAACGCATCTGCCTTGCGATCCGAGGTTTGTGAGTTCGTTTCCCACTCCACCATTTGGTAGACGAATGTCATGTTTTATGTGTGGAGATTTCCTAAGGGTTAACGCCGGGGATAATGAGTCCGTGCTCTGGACGAGGCTGCTAGCTGCTGTGGTAGGAGTTCGAGCCGTGTGAGATCGAACCTGGTGCAATGAAATCGATTCCCTTACCTTTACGTTTCACGCAAGTTACATGTCTGTCTTAGTGTTAGTTGATTCGGTAGCCGCTGTTCCTGACAGTTCTTTCTTTCTTTCTTTCTTTCTTTCTTTCTTTCTTTCTTTCTTTCTTTCTTTCTTTCTTTCTTTCTTTCTTCTTTTCTTTCTTTTCTTTCTTCTATCTTTCTTTCCTTTCTTTCCAGCCTTGTTAGCTTTGTAAGTTCTTTTTCACCACTCTCTTCTCCTAATTTGTTTACATGACCACTTTGTTCACCAATCTGTTCTACATTACCACTTTGTTCACCAATCTGTTCTACATTACCACTTTGTTACCAATCTGTTCTACATTACCACTTTGTTCACCAATCTGTTTTACTTTGCCACTTTGTTACAAATCTGTTCTACATTACCACTTTGTTCACCAGTCTGTTCCACATTACCACTTTGTTACCAATCTGTTCTACATTACTACTTTGTTCACCAGTCTGTTTTACTTTGCCACTTTGTTACAAATCTGTTCTACATTACCACTTTGTTCACCAATCTGTTCTACATGTACCACTTTGTTACCAATCTGTTCTACATTACCACTTTGTTACCAATCTGTTCTACATTACCACTTTGTTACCAATCTGTTCTACATTACTACTTTGTTCACCAGTCTGTTCTACATTACCACTTTGTTACCAATCTGTTCTACATTACTACTTTGTTCACCAGTCTGTTCTACATTACCACTTTGTTCACCAATCTGGTCTTCATTACCACTTTGTTCACCAATCTGCTTTACATTACCACTTTCTTCAACAATTTGTTCTACATTTCCGCTTTTCTTCCCCGCAGTTTTTCAACTTTCAGCTGTCACATGTTTTCTGTTTGCGCCTTTTATTCTTCCTTGCTTTCTTCTTTCCTTCGTAACACACTCGCTGACCCACATACCGGCCCCGCGTGTATGCCGATCAGATTCTACCTGTATACGAAACAGGGCGAAGGAGAGATAGGCAGGGCTCGAGGCAACGGTCGAGGGCTGACTTGTGCAGAACCGAGGCTCGAGTACCAGATTTCTTTCTGGGGAAATCCAGAACCGAGGCAGATTACCTACAAAACTAACGATTACTACAGTATGAGTAGCCTCTCTTGTTTCGTGAGTATCGTTAAGTGAGGTAGTGCGTTTTTTTTGTTTTGATTTTTTCCACATTACGGGCAAAATAAAATGTAACTTCTTGAGGTGTTTTTTCATGTGATGTCCTGGGTTGATTTATTTTAGATATGTAACGCTAAGTCTCAGTCGATACGCAAGATCGATACTGTCAGCTGTTAGCACGGGCAAATGAGTAGAAGCGAGTTGGTTGTATAAGAGTTCTCCCTGTGTAGGAGACGGATTAGTGGGTGGAAGGATGAAACGGGGACATGGGTGTTACTGGCAACTGTGAGCAGTTGGCCGAGGAGGCTAGGATGTGGATGAGCCTGTGGATATGATCGTGAGAAGCCGAGCTGCGTCCCGGCCTTGTTTCCGAAGAAGGTAAGAGTACAACTCTTGTATGAAATGTGAAACTGTAAGGAGATTAACTAGGCATGTAGAGTGATGCCTTCTGACGTGTGGATGCAAATAAAAACGGTTGAAAACTGGATTACTTGGGCAATGCAGATTTCCCTCGCGGCACAGGTGTGTTCGATTATGTGCCTCTAGAGTAAAGCTGTATATGGATAGTGTTCACAAGTAATAGCTCGGTTTTGTACAGGATACTTTTTATTTCATACGGACATCTCCATAAGTGATTTGTCTCCTTCCATAGATCACACAAGGAGAATCTCACAACAGTGCACATAATTCGTAGCACCGGTTTGAATGCACATTTACGATTGGCAGAATCAGGTAGATTTTCTAAGTGTGAAAGTTTGCCTAAGAAGCTGCCTGTTCGGCCTGCTGTATTTAATTACCAACTGCCGTTAGGTTTTTAACATGAGCATCGGTCTTCCCGTGTTTACTGTCCTTGTTCGAGAAAGCTAGGAGCCCGATCCAATACCCCCCCTTCCCCCCCCCCCCCCCCCCCCCCGCCCGGAGCTGATGGGAGTATACTGGGAGAAGGGGACGCGGAGGTGTTTCCAAGGCACCAGGGCCAGGTTCTATAGTGGCCAAGACCTACTAACACGTCCTAGTCGTGCGTCCTGGGCAACAGGTCCCTTCGGGGTCCTGGCTAACGTAGTAGGATCGCTGATTCTTCCGAAGTCGGAGAGTATATGCCTGCACGGCGAGGAACCACCAGTCTGCACACCAATAAGCCAGACATGGGATAACGGATACTCACGCAAACCTCAGTCCCGTATGACATCACACTGATGTTGGACAACAGGATGTGTTTATCCGACATACAGGACTTCACGCTGGAGTTCACAGTTAGCGAACGGAAGCAAGTAAGCAAGCAAGCACTGGGAGAAGGATAGAAGTCATGATGATATCAAAGAAACAGATTGTACATATATGAGCAATTAAAATAAATGACGTTATTTTGGGACCAGTGCATAAGTTCAGATATGCAGGTACATCAGATGGAAGATACACCACAGAGATCAAGAACATAATAGGGCAAGCAACAACGGCGTTCTATCAAATGAAGAACGTTTTGTGTGTGCAATAACTCCTTGTCATTGGAAGTTAGAACAAGAATTCTTGCATGTTACATAGAACCAGTTTTAATACGGCTGCGAATCCTGGACAATTAGTAAACATGCGAGGGAAAAAAATCACTAGAAACCCTGGAGATGTGGTGTTGTGGAAGAAAGCTGAAAATTCATTGGACAGCTAGCATGAGCAATCTGGACATTTTTCGGGAGGCTAAGTCGTAAATACAACTTATCACAAACATCAGAAAGAGGCAGTCATAATTGTTTGGCCACATTGTGAGAAGACATAAACTTGAACATGTTGTGACAACTGGAAGTATTTGTGGAAAGAGAGATAAAGGAAGACAGCGAGAGAAAATTCTTGACAGTCTTGTGTCATGGAGGGGGTCAACACATGAATTGATGCATGCCGTCGGTGATCGCAATTTATGGATCGCCCACGCCAGCAGGAAAGGCACTTGATGATGATGACATCTATTTTTCTTAATGTGTTTAATCCATATATACCGCCCTCGCCCAGAATAAAACTAGGTCTGCTGAAGATAGAGGTGGGTGCCGTGCGTCAAAGCCACTCCGTGGCCGGCAGCACCCCGTATACAAGTATTTACAATGGAATTATCGTATTACGGTTATATTAAAATATATTAGTCAACAGTTCACAGGTAATGATCTAATTGCCGGATCATGTTGCCATAGTTGGGAGTGTGAAGATCGATGTTTGTTCTATGGGCATGGTAATATGCATCGTGTTTCTGGTGCCCTGGATGCTCTGGTTCCCACGTAGTTCTAGTTATTGGTAAACATCGCGACTTCTAGGTTTCACTCTCTCTCTCTGTATCTCTATATCCCTCTCTGCCTGCCTGCCTGCCTGCCTGCCTGCCTGTCTGTCTGTCTGTCTGTCTGTCTGTCTGTCTGTCTGTCTGTATATGTATCTCTCTCTCCATAGTTACTTCTCTTTTTATCTTCCTCTGTCTCTCTGTATTGATATCGACAAAAGCACTAATCGTGTGTCAACTGATGTAAACATTATGTGTCTTGCACCATATGTCAACAGCGCCTCAGGCGTGTGTAAAAGTCCTTTACTGGTTGTATATACCACAAGAGAAAGAATTACTGATATAAACCCCCAAATAAGAGTTACTAATTCTCTCTCTCTGTCTCTCTCTCTGTCTCTCTCTTTGTCTCTCTCTTTGTCTCTCTCTGTGTCTCTGTCTCTGTCTCTGTCTCTCTCTCTCTCTCTCTCTCTCTCTCAGAGAGAGAGAGAGAGAGAGAGAGAGAGAGAGAGAGAGAGAGAGAGAGATTCCAGAAGAATGTGTTGTCCAGTAGCACTCAGATATACCACAATTATAACATCAAATGGAAGATGCGAGGCATTTATTAATAGCAGAATATGTCAAGCAAAGACTGCAGAAGTATTGTATGCAATAAGCCACTGTAATTGAATGATAGAAAGCGAGTACTGGAATGATATACAGAACATGTCTTATTGTATGACTTTGGATCCTGGAATGTATAATACATGGACACATTAGGAAGAACCTGAAAGCAACGGATATGTGGTTCCTGAGACGAATTATGTGAACTCCTGGACTGCCAGAGCAACTGACAACGATTGCATGGAAGAGGATCATGAACGTACAACATTATATGCAACTACAAGAAAGAGCCAAGTAACATTATTTGATCATTTCATGAGAAGAGAGGCATTGGAAAATATCCTGACGACTGGAACTATCGCTGGGAGAAGAGGCCATCCATCCATCATGTGCCATGCCGTTGGGCGTTCATATTCTGCCATCTCACCTGATCACAGATTCGTAAATCAGCTCCGTGTTCCTGTCTCAACCATGCCACATGGCCAAGCCATTTAGGTATTTACTTCTTGGTCTTCCCCCTGGTCTTTTTCCTTCGATCTTGCCAGTCGTCACCAAGTTCTCTAATTCAATTCTTCTCATAACATGCCCACAAAATTGTCTGTCTACGTCTAATGACTCTAATCAGTTTACAATCTTCATTTGTTTCTTGAAGGACTTGTTCATTGGTTTTTTTCTGTCTGTCCATGGTATTCTTTGCATTTTCCTCAGAAACCACATTTCTACAACCACCAGATGTTTTTCAGCTTGACTGCTCATTGTCCACGCTTCACTGCTCATTGTCCACGCTTCACATCCATATACAAGTACAGGTTCTGTGTAGCACTTCAACACTCTTTTTCTCGTTTCAGTTAATATATTCTTACTGGACAGTATGTTTTCCATCTTGCAAAAGGCTACCTTCGCAATTGCAATTCTTGTTATAATCTATTCAAGGCATCTCCCAAGAGAAGAAGAAGCGGAGCGAGAGAAATGATGCTGAATTGACTGAGACGCTGACATGGAGGGATATCAGCATATTTTGCCCAAAACGCCAAGTATCGAGATCTGTGGAGATACATGAACATCTAGGCCAGTTGGCAGAGCATATATGATACACCAGCGCAGAACTAGTTACCAATTAGTACAAATATAGTCCCTGAAGAATTAGCTATCTATCATTTACTGCCAATATTGTACCTTGCGGTGTATGGCAGGTGGGTCTTTGATCCTGAGGAATTAAGGCCGCCTGGCTAGTGCAGACGCCGCGAACTGTGCACGTTAGGATTTTCTTTTTGCCCCTTGACAGAAAAAAATTCCACACCGTACCGAGGATTTGAACCTGGGTATCTCGAAGAAGAATCCGGCTTCTAGCTATTCGACCAGCCGCTCTAGACTCCGAAGAATGAGCTATCAATTAGTACAAATATATACCATGAAAATGAGTTATAAGTTAGTACAAATATAAACCTCAAAGAATGAGTTACCAATTAGTACAAATTTAGGCCGCCAAAGAATTAGTTACCAATTATTACTAATATAGACCCTAAAGAATGAGATCCCAAGTAGTATATATATAGACGGAAGAATGAGTTACCAATTAGTTCAAACATACGCCAGTACAGAATGATGGCTGAAAGCCAGGTACTTACAACCGAAAACCGAGAAACAACAAAAACAGGTGAACGTGAGCTGGTGCTGTTGTCAGCAGGTAGCCAGCCAGGTAAATATAGAACATCAATGAGCTCAGTACGAGGGCAGCCGGCCGACGGCAGTCGTCTGCCTGTTGGTGAGTAGTTGTAACCCACTCGGTCGTGGCTCGGTGGTAGGTAATGTCGTTGATGGTCTGCTCAATCAACTACCTCCAGCTCTGATCAAAGACAAGCGACGGATGGGCGTGTCTTGCTTTTGTATTTTGATGTCCTGTTTGCTCTGCTCACTGGATGAAGTGCTTAGTCTTATTCCCATACGTTTATTAAGAATTAGATTCTCTGGGATGGTCACTTGACTCGCAGGCCAGATCACAGGCTCCATAAACGAATTTTTTAATTTTATTTTACGGCGAGCTGCGTTGTAGTAAACGCTCCCAGGGCGGCCAGACGAAACGCTTTAAAGACACTGAAGATCTTACTAAAAGCTTTTGGAATTCATCACGACACTTGGAAGACTGCTGCCAAAGACCGAAATTCGTGGCGTACATCATTACGCAAGGGTGCAGTCACTTGTGAAGCAACCAGGACTGCAAGAGCTGTGAAGAAAAGGCTGGACAGACAAACCACTGCAGGAGATCCTCCTCCTCCTGGAACGTCAAGCATTCTTTGCTCACATTGTCAAAGAACATTTCGAGCCAAAATAGGCCTTATCAGCCATCTTAGAACTTTACGGATCCATACTTTCAACCCCACTGGATGAAATGAATGGTCATCATCATTCTTGATGGACAAACAATAACAAACATACGTTACAGTATTTTGAATTTTGTTTTTGGCGATTTGAACTCAAGCGTATTCCATAAACGTGCTTATAGTGTACTTGACCGATTATTGCGTGCGATTAGCATTTCATATAACCAATGACCCTCACCGCCAGGTGAACTCACTCAGACTTTTGAGGAACTTGTAATTTACATCCGCAAGTCCAGGACGAATTGCTTAGTTCCATCCCTATATATTACCGTATTTATAGATGATTGTACGCTTCAATGATACCGATGTGTGTTGTTGTTGTTGCTGTTGCCATGGAGCAAGTTTCCCGCTGTGGGGTCTGTGATATCCTAGCGACTTCAGATTGTGTAGGCCGAGAGTAAGAAGGAATAGGTGGTTAATCTTTCTATCATTTTGGTCAGCGATGAGTCCAGGAGTCGAACACGTGTCCGACAATGCTCACAACATTACCGGCGCAGGTCGCTATCAACCACGCTAGCGCGCAGCTTATTCTAAAAGAACCGCGGTAGCGCTGTGGTTCGCCTGCTTGCCTTACACCCGGTGGTCAGGGTTCGAACCCCCGCCAAGAGGAGGATTTAAAAAAAAATTAACTTGGTAATATTAACTGTAGCGTAGGCCAGCATGGCCGAATGGATAAGAACGCGCGTTCGTATACATCCGATGTGCTGATGCCGAGGCAAGGAGTTCAACCTCTATAGCCGTCAGTTTGTCAGCAGTGACTTATCTTCCTTAACTTGTGGACGTAAATTACGCACAACTAACTACCTCAGAAGTCGTAGTGGGTTCGCTTGATGGCAAGGAACACTGGTAAATGGGACAGCTAATTCGCACGCAATATAAGTCCAGTGCTACTAGAAGTAGTAGGACATGTATTGACTACGCTTGAATTCAAAATCCCCCCCCCACCCCAAACAAAAAAATAAATATATTAACTGTAGCGGGCGCGTTGACGAAATGGTTAAAAGGCGTCGCTGACAATGGCATAAGTGCGGTCGGAAGGGTGGGGGGAGAAGAAGAAGAGGAATTCCTGTATTTCTTCTCTTCTAGATAGAATGGGTGGGAAATACACGGGGATAGGGTGGGGGGGGGGGGGGGGGGGGGGGGGGGGGGGGGGGGGGGAGTTAGAGGACATCGTGTATTTCTCTTCTACACAGCTCTAGTAAGGAGGTGACAGAACTATTCTCACGCAATTAAGTTGTTCTTGGCTCTGGTCATATATTTCGAAACGTAACGGCACGCGATGGATGTTGAGGTCAGGATCACCCCAACCATCTTTAATTTTCAGACAATTACCTGGTACACATCTTAAAGCTGGTTCGGCCTGACAGCTCAGGTCAGATATATATATATACCGTCTGCAAGAGGATTCGAGTACATGACCACAGCTCGGTAGGCAAGTGGCTTCCAGTTTTCCCCAATGCCGCTGCAATTAACGAAGTAGTAGTAAAAGTAGTAGTAGAAATAGTAGTAGTAGTAGTAGTAGTAGTAGTAGTAGTAGAAATAGTAGTAGTAGTAGTAGTAGTAGTAGTAGTAGTAGTAGTAGTAGTAGTAGTAGTAGTAGTCGTAGTAGTCGTAGTAGTAGTTGTAGTAGTAGTGGTGGTGGTAGTAGTAGTAGAGGTGGTTGTAGTAGTAGTGGTGGTAGTGGTAGTAGTAGTGGTGGTGGTGGTGGTAGTAGTAGTGGTTGTAGTAGTGGTAGTGGTAGTAGTGGTGGTGGTAGTAGTGGTAGTGGTGGTTGTAGAAGTAGTGATAGTAGTAGTGGTGGTGGTAGTGGTAGTGGTAGTAGTATAGTCTGTCCGGAAATTTATGCCGTCATTCAAGATCAATTATTTTGAAAACTATCTGTTGCATCGTTATGAAATTTTTCCAGCCGTCTTATATTTACCCCCACCCAAGGAATATGTCTTTGATATGTCCAAAAACAACTTAAATCATTAAAGAGCGGCATCATTCCTTTGATGTTTTGCTTAACAACTAGTGATTTCTTGTTAAAAAAGTTATGTTTACGGTAATGAGGACCTGCAAATTCAGATGACAAACAAAGGCGTATCTGGATTCGTATGGGAGTGGGTGCAATCAAAGAAGTAGCTTACAGTCGACAGAATCGGCTGCATTGCACCGGGTTTTTATCCCATATGGCTCAGTTTCTTTCCGCAGCGCGGAAAGCGTCGCACAAAGCACGAACTCCGTAGATAGATAGATTGATTGATTGATTGATTGATTTCCACCAGAAACCGGGCCTTGTCAGCTAGTTTATTTATATAATCATGTTTCATGAAAGAACCCACATTTGGAGACGCCTCTGAATCTTCGCGCTGTTTGTTTGAAAACGAAAGTCACGTGAAAATTTTGAATAATTTGGGTCGAATCTTGGGGAAGCTGTAAAACTGTTAAAATCATGGACGTAATCTTTAAGTCATAATTAATATACCGTATATAAGCTAACTTTAAAATCTGCTGTAAAATCTCCAGAACAAAAATTTTTTTGTTGGGTGGACATAATGATAAGGTTATATACTAAATCTCATCATTTTATCTCAGCCCGTTACTGAGATATTGAATTTTATATTGAGGCAACCAAAAAAAAAAACACTTTTTTTTTTATAGTAGTAGTGGTGATGGTAGTAGTGGTGGTCGTTGTAAGTAGTAGTAGTAGTAGTTGCATCAGCAGTAGTAGTAGAAACAGCTGCATAAGCAGAGAGAGAGAGAGAGAGAGAGAGAGAGAGAGAGAGAGAGAGAGAGAGACAGACAGACAGAGACAGACAGAGAGAGAGACAGACAGAGAGAGAGAGTCTTTATTCATGTATGGTCCTTGTAAATTCGTCATTAGTAGTTGTATTGTGTATTGTGCTAACAGAATAAGACACTGTCTCGTTGAAACGTCTCAAAATCGCCAGTGTTGTACCTCTCTAGGATCACAACCTACTACTACCCGCAACAGACATTTGTTAACTCCCATGGGAGAGCATCTTTACCCTGTGTTTGAACGGAGTCTTATATTGATCTTACAACCCGAAGCAATGATAAGTGAACCCCGAAGAGTTCGGGGTTAATCAGTCGCTTCTATTGAACGTAAGGACTCAGAGGTATAATGAGAGTAAATTAGATTGACCTAGGGCAGCTCAATTGCCTCTGGGCGGTAGGGATATACAGAAGCAGAAAGATTTCAAGACTTCACTATACAGACTATGACTGCCAGCAATCAGACGTAACCAATGGGGCGTTGGCGAAGGCGAAGATTCTGATTACTAGGTACAGACGACATTGTAGTAATAATCTCTCTCTCTCTCTCACTCTCTCTCTCCTCTCTCTCTCTCTCTCTCTCTCTCTCATTCTCTCTCTATCCCACACACACACTATATCACACTCTTTCTCTCTCTCTCACACACATCTCTCACAAACAAACAAACACACACACTCACTCTCTTGGGAGACTCCATGGCGAAGTGGTCAAGCCGTCTGACTCGGGCTCCAAAGATAGTGGGTTCAATTCCGGGCCGCGTCCTTCGGTCACGAATGCATTTTTTTCGGAGACTCCTGGGGTCGTCGCTGGAGCTATGTAGTTCGTGCTCTGTGCGAAAGTTTCGGCAGTTCACTGCGGAAAGAGACTGAGCCATATGGGATAAAACCCGGTTCAATGAAGTCGACCCTGTCGACTTTTAAGCAACTCTCTCTCTCTCTCTCTCTCTCTCTCTCTCTCTCTCTCTCTCTCTCTCTCTCTATCTCTCTCTCACACACACACACACTCACAAATACACATACACACACACACTCACACACACACACACTCATAAAGTTAGTTGTATGGGATTTACATGACTTTGCAATCAATCTCAGTATTTATTGGCTGTTTTGTGATTTACTAAGCCATGTTTATGTTGAGTGGTTTGCCATTGCTTTCTGCACTGACGATGCTCATGCCATAGAAATCAACGCAAGGTGGTATGTTTACGCGTCGACTGCGGCTGATTTCCAACCCTCGGCTCGATGTGTCGGGGAATTGTGAAACACCTTCACTGCCCCTCAGCCATATCACGAGCTACTGACATGGTAGCTGTCGTTGTTATAATTCTTTATATTCCTGATATGCTGTATAAACTTGACTCTTCCCCAAGATTTACATTCATGGTCATGGTTGTTATAATTCCTTGTATTCGTGATATGTTAAGGAAACTTGACGTCCTCAAGATTTACAAGCATAGCTATCGATGTTATAATTCTCTATATTCATGATAAGTCGAAGTAACTTGACTTTTCCTCGAGATTTACTGACACCATTGCTTATAAGTTGAGGAAACTTAATGTTCCCCCAAACTTAACTAGCTTGATAGCCATCGATGTATGATTCTTTTCTCCAATATTTGCATACATTACCGTCTTTTTGATAATTCCATATATTCCTGACAAGTCGAAGAAACTTGACTCTTCCTCGAGATTTAAATGCATGACTATCTTTGTTATAATTCCTTATATAATCGTTGTTATAATTCCTTATATAGTCGTTGTTATAATTCCTTATATTGTCGTTGTTATAATTCCTTATATTGTCGTTGTTATAATTCCTTATATTGTCGTTGTTATAATTCCTTATATTGTCGTTGTTATAATTTCTTATATAATCGTTGTTATAATTCCTTATATTGTCGTTGTTATAATTCCTTATATTGTCGTTGTTATAATTCCTTATATTGTCGTTGTTATAATTCCTTATGTAATCGTTGTTATAATTCCTTATATTGTCGTTGTTATAATTCCTTATATTGTCGTTGTTATAATTCCTTATATTGTCGTTGTTATAATTCCTTATATAGTCGTTTGTTATAATTCCTTATATAATCGTTGTATATATTCCTTATATTGTCGTAGTTATAATTCCTTATATTGTCGTTGTTATAATTCCTTATATAATCGTTGTTATAATTCCTTATATTGTCGTTGTTATAATTCCTTATATTGTCGTTGTTATAATTCCTTATATAATCGTTGTTATAATTCCTTATATTGTCGTTGTTATAATTACTTATATAGTCGTTGTTATAATTCCTTATATAATCGTTGTTATAATTCCTTATATTGTCGTTGTTATAATTCATTATATAGGTATTTGTCGTTGTTATAATTACTTATAAAATCGTTGTTACAATTCCTTCTGTGCCGCCATCCTAACAACGAAGGCTTTTTATTTCCATTCATTCATCATGTGCCATACCGATAAGAGTGGGCGGTCATGTTCTGCTGTCTCACTCGATCAGGTACTATTAATTTACGTCCCCAAATCAAGGACGAGAAGTGAACAATTTAATCCAACTGACCGGTGAAGGTGTTCAACCCGCTACCAAGACCTTGGCTCACCGAGTGCTAGTGTTCTTATCCATTTGCCATGCTGGCTTCTTGATATATTTAACTAAATTGAACTCTGTCTCGACGTCCAGTTGGTACAAGTGTATAATTTGAAAGCTTCACATGCCCACGCGTGCAGACGCAGTATGTGAGGAACGGTGAGGTACAAATTAAGGAAGTATTAACAGATGCAACGTAATTAATTTTAGCATACAATGTTACTACTACTACTACTACTACTACTACTACTACTACTACTACTACTACTACTACTACTACTACTACTACTACTACCCAACCACCACCACCACCACTACCACCACTATTGTTACTACTACTACTACCACTACTACTACTACTACCACTACTACTACTACTACTACTACTACTACTACTACTACTACTACTACTACTACTACTACTACCACCACCACCACCACCACCACCACCACCACCTCTTCTTCTTCTTCTTCTTCTTCTTCTTCTTCTTCTTCTTCTTCTTCTTCTTCTTCTTCTTCTTCTTCTTCTTCTTCTTCTTCTTCTTCTTCTTCTTCTCCTTCGTCTTTGTCTGATTCTTATTGTTATTTTTAACTTCAGTAGTGACAATATTAATTTGTGTCACATCTTTGATTCGACTTATGCTTTGAGGGTCTCCGTGGCCAAGTGGTTAAGCCACCTGCCACGTACTCCTAAGGTCGTAGGTTCGATTCGGAACTTCGTCATTCGGTGTACGAGAACTTTTCTCTTGTAGACTCCTGGGGGGTCGTCGCTGGAGCTACGGAGTTTGTGCCTTTTTGACGCTTTCAGCAAGCCGCTCTGTTAACAGAGCCTTATGGGATAAACCCTGATGCAATGAAATCGACCCTCTCACCTTTGAACCTTCATTATTAAGACAAAATGTCCTGGATTTTCACTTACAGTCTGGCAACCCTGGTCTCAGCTAACTTTCAACATATAGTGATTTTCAGTTTCACAGTCAACATATAGTTATTTTCAGTTACATATTCTGGCAATTATGGTCTTAGTGATGGTTCAATGTATAGTGATTTTCAGTTGCACAGTCAACATCTGGGGATTTTCAGTTGCACGGGCTGACAATCCTGGTCTCTGCGGCCGTTCATTCAACAAATAGTGATTTTCAGTTACACACAACAAATAGTGATTTTCAGTTACACAGACAACATATAGTGATTTTCAGTTACATAGTCTGGCAAACGTGGTGTCAGCGATTATTCAACACGTGGTGATTTCTTCGGCAGTAGCAGGAACAAATCCACCTGACGTGCAATGAATCATCCATCTCCGGACTTCTCCCTTGCCTTGTAAATTGGAGCCCAGCCAAAGGTTTAGTTCCCGGGTTGTCGGTTGCCGGGGCTGGCATTCGGCGGTAACAGCGTACACACAAGGCGGGAAAGGGTCAGGTCGGCATAGTTTTGACTTCTGTTTAGTTCTGTTAGGTGTTCCCAAATTGTTGTGTCCAGTCCATCACTGTAGAATTTTTTCAGGCTGTGTCAGTGGTTCTCAGAATGATTGGTTTGTCAATCACAACTGCAGGGCAGTTTCGCATTATGTTTCTGTGAGTGATAACAGAGTATTACAGCCCGCGTGGCCTGAGGGCTTATGCGCTTGCTCTTAAACTTCCAATGCACTGATGGTCATTTGCACGTAAACGTTGACTACCAGTTCAGAATGTAATGGCAAGCTACTGAACGTAAACTTGATTAGAAAATCAAAACAGGTCTTGGGGTTGAACGAACCGTCAGCCGTGTGTACGCTATCGTCAGCCGTGTGTACACCAATGCCAGCCGCTCGCTAACAGGCACACCGCTGTGTAACCCACGTTGTAGTATCCCGATGTCAAAAACAACAGTAAATAAACAGCCTAGAAACACCTGAATGATAATGCAGGCCGACAAGTCAGATTACCGCCTGGAGCTGTGTCGAGAATAAACAGCCAACTAGACCTGACATAATAATCACAGGCCATGTTTCAGGCTGAATTGTTGTGAAGTCCCCCCAGCCCAGGTTATTATGCCTCCTTATGTGCCCTCGCTGTAATATCTTCCGGTAGTACTCCTCTATGTGAAAAAATCCCGGCCCTCCAGGGCTTGAACCCGGAACCTCCAGCACTCTAAGCGGACACCATACCTCGAGACCACTCAGCCCCTAAACTAAACTAATACTTCTCTTTCGGCAAATTCGCTCTCTGCAACTTGACAGTTTCTAGTTATCTTTCTTCAACGGATTATCTGGGTAACTTACTACTCCTATCTTTCTTCAACGGATTCTCTAGGGGTAACTTACTACTTCTATCTTTCTTCAACGTATTCTCTAGGGGTAACTTACTACTTCTATCTTTCTTCAACGTATTCTCTAGGGGTAACTTACTACTTCTATCTTTCTTCAACGTATTCTCTAGGGGTAACTTACTACTCCTATCTTTCTTCAACGGATTCTCTAGGGGTAACTTACTACTCCTATCTTTCTTCAACGGATTCTCTGGGTAACTTACTACTCCTATCTTTCTTTAACGGATTCTCTCGGGTTGAACTACCACTCCTATCTTTCTTCTACGGATTCTCTCGGGGTAACTTACTACACCTATCTTTCTTCAACGTATTCTCTAGGGGTAACTTACTACTCATATCCGCTTGTTTCGGTAGATTCCCTCTCGGTAATTTACTGCTTATGGTTTTCTTTCTACAACACAGGTCCCAAAAGTATCTTACCACTTCTGGGTATCCTTTTGTTCTACATTTTCTTTCTCTGTAACTTACCACTTCTAGGTGTCGTCTTTCTTCTGCATATTCCCTCTCTCTGTAACTTACCACTTCTAGGTGTCGTCTTTCTTCTACATATTCCCTCTCTCTGTAACTTCCCACTTCTAGGTGTCGTCTTTCTTTTACATATTCCCTCTCTCTGTAACTTACCACTTCTAGGTGTCGTCTTTCTTCTACATATTCCCTCTCTGTAACTGACAATTTCTAGGTGCCGTCTTTCTTTTACATATTCCCTCTCTCTGTAACTTACCACTTCTAGGTGTCGTCTTTCTTTTACATATTCCCTCCCTCTGTAACTTAACACTTCTAGGTGTCGTCTTTCTTCTACATATTCCCTCTCTCTGTAACTTACCACTTCTAGTGTCGTCTTTCTTCTACATATTCCCTCTCTTTGTAACTTACCACTTCTAGGTGTCCTCTTTCTTCTACATATTCCCTCTCTCTGTAACTTACCACTTCTAGGTGTCGTCTTCTACATATTCCCTCTCTCTGTAACTTACCACTTCTAGTGTGCGTCTTTCTTTTACATAGTCCCTCCCTGCTGTAACTTAACACTTCTAGGTGTCGTCTTTCTTCTACATATTCCCCTCTCTCTGTAACTTACCACTTCTAGGTGTCTTCTTTCTTCTACATATTCCCTATCTCTGTAACTTACCACTTCTAGGTGTCGTCTTTCATCTACACATTCCCTCCTCTGTAACTTACCCACTTCTAGGTGTCGTCCTTTCTTCTACATATTCCCTCTCTCTGTAACGTAACACTTCTAGGTGTCGTCTTTCATCTACATATTCCCTCTCTGTAACTTACCACTTCTAGGTGTCGTTTTTCTTCTACATATTCCCTCTCTCTGTAACGTAACACTTCTAGGTGTCGTCTTTCTTCTACATATTCCCTATCTCTGTAACGTAACACTTCTAGGTGTCGTCTTTCATCTACATATTCCCACTCTCTGTAACTTACCACTTTTAGGTGTCGTCTTTCTTCTACATATTCCCTCTCTCTGTAACGTAACACTTCTAGGTGTCGTCTTTCATCTACACATTCCCTCTCTGTAACTTACCACTTCTAGGTGTCGTCTTTCATCTACATATTCCCTCTCTGTAACTTATCACTTCTAGGTGTCGTCTTTCATCTACACATTCCCTCTCTGTAACGTAACACTTCTAGGTGTCGTCTTTCATCTACATATTCCCACTCTCTGTAACTTACCACTTCTAGGTGTCGTCTTTCTTCTACATATCCCCTCTCTCTGTAACGTAACACTTCTAGGTGTCGTCTTTCTTCTTCATATTCCCTCTCTCTGTAACTTACCACTTTTAGGTGTCGTCTTTCTTCTACATATTCCCTCTCTCTGTAACGTAACACTTCTAGGTGTCGTCTTTCTTCTACATATTCCCTCTCTCTGTAACGTAATACTTCTAGGTGTCGTCTTTCATCTACATATTCCCACTCTCTGTAACTTACCACTTCTAGGTGTCGTCTTTATTCTACATATTCCCTCTCTCTGTAACTTAACACTTCTAGGTGTCGTCTTTCTTCTACATATTTCCTCTCTGCAACTCCTACCATTCGCATTCCTTTCTGTAATTTACCACTCATATATTTCTCCTTCTACACATTCTCCCTCTATAACTGACCACTCTCAGCCACCCCCCTTCCTCATAGGTCCCAACTGTAGCTTACCCCTTCTACTTATCATCTTTCTTCTGGGTATTCCCTCTCTGAGACGTATCGCGCCTAGTTATCCTTCTACATATTCCGTTTTTGTAACTTTCTACTCATAGTTATCCTCCTTGTAATATTCCCATAAATAAACACACAAGTATTATTTGGCGCTCACAGAAGGAGAAGAAGGAAGTAGAGACTAGAAGACGCACTAGACAACATAAAATGTGAAAGCTATAGTTACCGACCGGGATCGAACCTGTCAGCTCCAAATGACGACGGCGCCTCGCTGCAGGAACAAGTGTACTTCGACGCACGACCAACTAGACACTCCAAAAAAAAAGTGTCTTAATTGGTCATGTCTATCATACACATGAATATAACAACTATGAAATCCTGACAGAATTCGTATCAAACCATTGAGATAGCACCATAGGTCTCATAATTTATTTTAAACCAGCATAGGTCAAATAACAAACGCACAAACACATCGGACCGTAATGCTGTTGTCGAGTATATTCACAAACATTTAAAGAAGAGAAATGATTGGTCGGTTCTTATGCTGTACACGTAAACACAAGAAATCAATGTGGGAACCGTTGAGGCCACTAAGACAACTACATAAATAAACACACATGGTATTATTTGGCGCTCACAGAAGGAGAAGAAGGAAGTAGAGACTAGAAGACGCACTAGACAACATAAAATTTGAAAGCTATAGTTACCGACCGGGATCGAACCTGTCGCCTCCAAATGACGACGGCGCCTCGCTGCAGGAACAAGTGTACTTCGACGCACGACCAACTAGACACTCCAAAAAAAAAAAGTGTCTTCATGTGATTGTTTAACAATTTATGACATTTCCTGATACTCAATTGTCTCATCCTAATGATGTTAGTCCTGTCCTCTCGTTATTCTCCTCTCACTGTACCTCGCCCTGTCCTCTCGTTATCCTCCTCTCACTATACCTCGCCCTGTCCTCTCGTTATCCTCCTCTCACTATACCTCGCCCTGTCCCCTCGTTATCCTCCTCTCACTGTACCTTGCACTGTCTTCTAGTTACCCTCCTCTCACTGTACCTTGCCCTGTTCTCTCGTACTCCTCTCACTTTACATGGGCCTGACCTCTCGTTATCCACCTCACCCTCACACATTTATTCCCCTGTGTAACACACCCCTTACCTTATTATCGCCACCAAATCCCTCCCCGCCCTCAATTTACTCCCTCTCTGTTGTTGATACTGGATGGTTTAAAGTATAAATGAATGCCATCAATAGAGTTGCTCCATAACACCACAGACAAAGATCAGCGGAGAAACAGGAACCCCTAAGACAGTTGTCAAGGCACATGATAATGATTGTATTTCTGTTACTAGCACCCGAACCCCTCCCTTCCAACACACCCGAACTACTGCAACGTACTGTGCCCTAGTTACTCTCACTCCAAACCAACCCACATCCCGTACTCTAACGTACTCTCCCAAGTTCTCGTTCAGGAAATATTCCCCCACATTACAACATGAAACCTCTTTTCGTTGTTCCCCCTGGACCAGCCCTCCCGATGGCAACCGTACTGCTTTTAGCACGATAACTCCGGGAAAGAACTCACATCTTGACACAGAAATTGCTGGCTGCGTGGGCTTTCCCCGAGACAACAACAGTTCAAGGTGTAGAGATATAGAGGTGGAAGTTCATACCTGCACGCAACTTTCTCTGTATCGTGATTATCATAGGCCTTGCCAAAGAGCCTATTCCTTCTCGTCACTCCACTGATGAGCCTATCAAAGGGCCTAAGCATTCTCGTCTCTCCCCTCCACAAATCTTCCTTGCCAAAGGACCTATGTCTTCTCGTCACTCCACTGATGTGCCTTGCCAAAGGGCATACGCCTTCTCGTCACTTCATTAATTTGCCTTACCAAAAGGCCTGAGCCTTCTCGTCTCTCCACTCTTGTGCCTTGCCAAAGGGCCTATCCCTTCTCGTCTCTCCACTGTTGTGCCTTGCCAAAGGGCCTATGCCTTCTCGTCTCTCCACTGATGTGCCTTGCCAATGGGCCTATGCCTTCTCGTCTCTCCACTGATGTGCCTTGCCAAAGGACCTATGCCTTCTTGTTTCTCCACTGATCTTGGTCCTTGGTGTTCTGGAACTATTCTCTTGATTATATTACTCCATGTCACCGTAATCTAATATCATTTATTTTGGTGTTCTCCAGCCTGTTCTTCTTATAGACCATGCCGTGTCGCATTGATGACCATGTCTGTCGGCAACCGTCTTTCTCGTGTATTTCTCCTTCCACATAGGTCTCAACTGTAGCTTGCCAAATCTAGTTATCCTCTTTCTGGTCTAAGACGATGTCATGGAGGCTTAAAACGATGACACGGAGAACTAAGACGATGACACGGAGAACTAAGACGATGACACGGAGAACTAAGACGATGACACGGAGAACTAAGACGATGACACGGAGAACTAAGACGATGACACGGAGAACTAAGACGATGACACGGAGAACTAAGACGATGACACGGAGGCCTAAGGCGATGACACAGAGACCTAAGACGATGGCACGGAGACCTAAGACGGTGGCACGGATACCTAAGACGATAACACGGAGACCTAAGACGATGATACGGAGGCCTAAGGCGATGACACGGAGACCTAAGACGATGACACGGAGGCCTAAGTCGATGACACAGAGACCTAAGACGATGACACGGAGACCTAAGACGATGACACGGAGACCTAAGGCGATGGTATGGATATCTAAGACGATGACACAGAGATCTAAGACGATGGTATGGATACCTAAGACGATGACAAGGAAACCTAAGACGATGACACGGAGGCCTAAGACGAGGTATGGAGACCTAAGACGATGACACAGAGATCTAAGACGATGACACGGAGACCTAAGACGATGGTATGGATATCTAAGACGATGACACGGAGACCTAAGACCATGACACGGAGGCCTAAGACGAGGTATGGAGACCTAAGACGATGACACGGAGACCTAAGACGATGACACGGAGACCTAAGACGATGACACGGAGACCTAAGACGATGGCATGGAATCACATCATCAGTAGAATTGATCCAGAAGGGCATGAACCAAGATCTGTGTACGGACAAGAACGCCAACTCCACTTTCCAGTGCTTTTGATGACGATCAACACAGCCATTATGTTGTTATGTGTTTTCTGGTCTTACTTTGTTACGTCCTACACAGCCGTACCCAACCATGTTGTCGACATTTTCACATGTTGTTTTCACGTATGTGCCACGTTGGCATCCACTTAGGTAGGGATGTCCTCTTGGCTTCCATCACCATCTTCTAATTGGTTTGAAAGTTGGCAAGGATTGTGGTTGAGTAGCAGCCGGCGATTAACTAATTCTTCCGTTGGCAACGTCCTTGTTTCCGTTGCTGCTTGTCTGTTCAAGGATTTAGCTTGATTCTGTTCATGTACTTTTATCCTAGGATTTAGCTCAGCGGTTCTCAAACATGTGTTCTTGATGGGGAGGGAGTACATTTTCAGAGTAAAAACGTAGCACATTTGCATACTAGTTAGTTAGTTAATCGACAGATTGTCATCATTGCACATCGAAATATTCAGTCCATAAGTGCTCGGATCCCCTCCTCAGTAAATCCCGCAGCGTGTAGCGGCTCAGACACCGTTCTGTGTTGGTTTATTAATCTTCTTTGGCTTCCTGCATAGTACTCTTGTCTGGTCACACCTCTTTTAACTTGCTGTTTAATTTGCATATTTATATGTTGCATGGCGTTTGCAGAACGCTGCTTTCAAACCCAACCGCGGGTAGATTTCCCTAAGCAGTTTTACGCTGAGTAGTTTGCTATTGCTTTCTATAATAGTGTGACATTACAGGTTAGGCACGTGATCGTACAGGACACAAGTCTTCGCGTTGTTAGAAACGATACTTTATTAGCCGAATCGTTCTATTTCAGCCCACATGAATGGAGACTCCCTGCTTGGTGTTGACATCTCTTCTCGCTGGCCCCCAAGTGACGTGTGTGTTTTCCTAGCTACCCTTCTTCATTCGTGCACACACGTTCACTATGGTTTTCCCCCTAGTCAAGGAATGCGCAGCATTCCTTAACTCTTTACTCCTAACCTAATTCCCTCACTGTTACAATGCCTCCCCTTCTTCAAAGAGAATTTTTCCTTGAAAAAATCTCAACCCCAACTTTTAATTAGTTAACTTTACATCTCTATTCTACAATAACAACAATTCCATATATTTCCTAACTCAATTCTCCTATCTCCTCATAGCCAATTGCTAACCAGAGACAATAATATCGAAACTCTCTACAAAACTCGTTATAAAGTTCTCTAGAAAACTTTCTACAAAACTCTCCATAAAATTCCCCACAATACAAAAGTCTCCATAAGCAAACCGCTTTTAACTTTAAAATGTCCATCTAAATTATGATTGACAAAACTGAAGATATTCCCCTTATCTTTATTTCCCCCTTATTCACATTCTCACACTCTCAGTATTCTAGGATAGACAGAAAAAAATAGCCAGATTAGATTTGGGTAGGTGCGCACCTGAAAATAATAAAAGTAAGGAAAAAGTAAGAAAGTAAGAAGTAATCACCTTTCTCTTCCCATACATTCTCAAAACTTTATCAAAAATAAAGTTTCAAAATTTATCTTCAGTTTCCGTCAATAATAATTGTTATTATAAAAAAAAATATGTTAATCCAAAACTGCTAGCCTTTGTATTATTCAGCTCATCAATTTCCCGTTTACCATTCCTTCAACAACAAAAAACTTCCTAACTATTATTATACTGTTAAGTACAGTCTTCTTCTTCCAATATGCAGTTATTTAAATGCCAAAACTCAACCTGGCATTCCCCCCCATATTCTCCCATTAAACGCTGTTCAACCCAGCTCCTATTATAAACCTTGTATATACATTGCATACCCCACATGTAATAACAACATACCCCTCCATTACTACATATAGAGTCACTTCACTAACCACTACTTTAATTCATCTTCTAACTGAACTTCAAAGTAATAATCATTTTAAACACACTTAGGGTAACTCAATCAAACCAAAACATCGTAAAAATAACCATCTAAGATTTCATAAAACACAATTGAAGTCCCAACAATTGAGCAAACCATTTCAATCCCCACACATTAATCAATGTACACATACATTATAAATTTCAAGACCATATTCTGAGTACCCAATAATAATTTTCCGACGTGTCCAACTTCTTCTTCTATCCGCCATCTGCAGAACCTTGTATCACTCTATTCATCTATCTCTTCTCCATTTCTTTAATAACCTCAAATTTTTTTCTATAATTGCAATATCTACATCAATGTCGCTATCCTCTCGAGGAGAGCTATCTTCTTTCATATCAGCTTCTTCATCAGTTTCTGACTTTTCATCCATCTCTTGTTCCCCATCTGTATATCCATTACTAGCAACCGCTAATCTCTTCCTTTCTAAATCCAATCTAATTTTCCTGTCTTGCCGTCTCAACAAATTTTCAAATAGTGGCATCTCTTCCTCACTCGAAGAATTCGCTCTAAGTTTCCTTTGCCTCTTAATTTCTTTTTCTTTCTGTCTATCTAACTTTCTTTTACTGCCTGTCTTGTATTCATAAATGGAGGTTCAATATTTTCCCTGACTGACTCTTCACTAATATAATCGTCATACACGTTATTTTCCTCTGTCATGACTGTTTTTGGTACCGTTTCTTCTTGTTCAGCTGTAGTAGATGCTGTTGTTACTTGTTTTCCATTCTCTATAGGTATTGGATATACCGATTGTCTGACAATCTGTCCACCTGACAATATTTCTTCGGAACAATAATTATTATTATTATTCTCTGCATTCCTTTCCTCATTATCCCGCCTTAAGTGTTCTACATGTGAACGTGCAACATGCCCTGAAATTGATTCTTAATAGTATACGACACTGGACCTTTTTTTTCTAAAATATAGTATCCCGGGACCCAATGAGCATCAAACTTAGAGTTTTTTCTATGTTTTTTATATTATATACCTATCACCTACGTTAAACTCTTGTAAGTGTGCATTTTTATTTGCGTATTTCTTCTGTCTTTCTCTAGCCTTAATTATATTATTTCTTAAACGTACATGTGCTTTATGCATCTCTTGCAACCTTGTTTCTTGAAAATCTTCCCCCAGATATTTTCTCCTAGGCTTTAATAAATTATCAATTGGCAATATTGGTTCTCTTCCATGTACTAAGTAAAATGGTGAGAAACCTGTTCCTTCATTTTCGTGTGTACGTATCGCCGCTAATGCTATCCCCAAATAAAGATCCCAATCCATATCGTGTTCTTCTACATTTTTCGCTAGAATATTGTATAGTGTTCTGTGTTGTCTCTCATTTTTAGCATTAGAAGGTGGTCTGTAATATGAAGTCCTAATGTGTTTTATATTCCAATCTTTTACCAATTTCTCAAACTTTTTATTTACAAACTCTTTCCCATTGTCTGTAAGTATTATTTGTGGACACCCAAACCTTGGTATAAATTCTTGTAAAAGCATATTTATAACTGAATCAGCACTCTTGTCTGGAATTGGATACACTTCTGGCCAAAGACTATATGAATCAACTATATGTAGTAGGTATACATTTCCCGATAATGTTTTTGGATGAGGACCTGAAATATCCAAACTTACTTTCTGCATTGGAAATTGAGGAATATCGGTATCTTGTAAAGGACATTTAATCATCTTCATGTTTCTTAACCTACACTTTTCACATGCTTCAACATATTCATATACGCTTTTGAATAAATTCGGCCAATAATATTTACTGCTAATAGCCTTCACTAACTTATCTCGTCCAAAATGACCATTATTATCGTGGTATGCCTTTAAGACTTCTTGTTCTAAATGTTTCGGAATATATTTTCTTACTCCTTCACCTTTTTCACTGATATAATATAATTGATTGTCTTCTTGTAACTCTACAAACTTTCTTTTAAAACTTTCTTTCAATTTCTTTTTTATCTGTACTACTTTTGGATCTAATTCTTGTTCTGTTTTCATATCAAACTGTTCTAAATGTGGGTCTTCTGTTCTAGATTCCGACTCTTGCTCCGATGGTAAACTCTCAAATTCTTCCCTATTTATTATGGCAGAATCTAATATATTTACTTGCCAGTTTCGATCGTCTACCTCTGGTTCAACTTCATCTTCCGTGTTTCCTGATGACTGTGGGTACGGGATTCTAGACAAAAGATCGGCGCACGTATTATGTTTCCCTGACACATATTCAACCTTAGCATTGTACCCTTGTAAATTCAATGCCCACGTTTGTATTTTCCTATTTTGTATTGGTGCTTCTAATATCGACTTTAATGGCATGTGGTCAGTTCTAATAATGAAATTGGCGTTATGTAAGTAGTAATTTAATTTTTGCAGCGCGTAGTGTATAGCATATGCTTCCTTCTCAATAATCGGCCATTTGCGTTGAGTTCTGCTGAGTTTATGCGACAAGAAATAGATTGGTCTTTCATTTTTAACCCCTGGTATTCCAGATTCTTCTCCTTCATATGGTTGAACCAAACATGCTCCTATTGCGTTGTCTGAAGCATCTGTGTATAGTATTAGCTGTTTATTCAGATCTGGATGTGTCAATAATGGTACCACCGTTAAGCTATCTTTTAAAAGTTCAAACGCTTTTTGACACTCATCATCCCACTTGAATCTAGCGTATTTTCCCGTTAAATTCGTAATAGGTATTGCTATCCTTGAAAAGGCTGGTACAAACCGCCTATAATACGCACACGTTCCTATAAAAGCCCGCACTTCCTTAACGTTAGTGGGAGGAGGTAACTCTTTAATAACCTTTATCTTTTCCTGGTCTGGTTTAATACCTTCCCTATTTATTATATAGCCTAAATATTTTGTTTCTGTCTTTAAAAACTGGCACTTACTAAGCTTTAATTTAACGTCATGCCTTCTTAATCTGTCAAATACTAGTCTAACATGTTTTAAATGATTCTCTACATCTCCTTTCGTAAAAATCAATACGTCATCAATATATGCTAGGGCAAAACTTTGCATACCGTCTAGTACTTCATTTATTAAGAACATATAGTGAGACGGTGCATTTTTCAGACCGAATGGCATACGTAAAAATTCGTACGAACCCATATGAGTACAAAAGGCACTTTTCTTTTGCGCGTCTACCGACATCGGAATACACCAAAATCCTGCCCTTGCGTCCAGCGTTGTGAAATATGTAGAGCCATTAAGCAGCCCCAAAATATCATCAATTACTGGCAGTGGGTACGCTACATTCTTAGTAATTTTATTTAACGCCCTGTAGTCACAACAGAACCTGTTCGAACCATCAGACTTGGCCACAATTACCACCGGAGATGACCATTCTGATTTTGATCTTGTTATTATGCCTGCTTTCAACATATCTTCTATTGCCTTTTCTACGACTTCTCTATTTCTTAATGGAGTTCTGTATGGTTTTAAACTAATTGGTGGATGATCTCCCGTGTCTATTTCCATCGTAACTGTTTGTGTCTTACCCAATTCTAAATCATTTATCGCAAACACATCTTGATTTTGCTTTATAAGTTGTTCTAACACTTCCTTATTTTCTGGCGAAGTTTTTAATTGTGCTAACAATTCTTTTTCTCTTGTTACTTTGTCTAGTGAATGTATTTGTGCTGTATTTCTTCTAGATGGATGGATCAATTCATCCATTCTTACGTTCCCTTTTCTTCTGTATCCACGTCTATTATTACTTCTTTCATTAGAGGTTTCTGAATAACTTATGCCTGCCATATTTACTCTATCTGTTGCCAATATGTCACTAACGTTATGTTCTAGCTTAGCTATTACACATCCTCTGTATAATTTAATTTCTCTACCTGTGTTATTAATAACCATTACTGGAAATGTTAAACTTTTATCTAATTCTATTATTCCATCCGGAACTTCTAAACCTGGCTCATCAATTATTTCATTTTGCAATTCCGTGATTCTGACTATGTTTCCTGCTACATAATACGGGTTTCTCTTCAGTCTTGCTTGTATCAAATTAACTGACTGTGGTTTTAAATTCATGGTCGTTTTGACTCTAACTAGTGTCGACACATGCATATCTTCTTCTAGATCTACGTAAACATCTTGGAATTTTAATTTATGCAAATCAAATAAAAGTCTCACCCCATTTTTCAATAAAAAATCTCGTCCCAATATCATATTTCTATTTAAATCTTTAACCACATGGAACATATGCCTGACATTTATCCCTCCTAATTTCAAATTTATCATCGTTTGTCCTAACACTTCTAATTTTTGTCCCGTTACCGAATGAAGATTCTCCTGAATTCTAAATATTTTACAATTTTTTAACATTCGATATAAAAATGCTTCTTTAATCACGCTAACTTGTGCTCCCGAATCAACTAATGTTCTAACTTTATATTTTCCTATCTGTACTATACATGAGCTAGGATCTACCATATTTAATGACAATTGTTTTACCTCGGCTTGTTTTTTATTTCTAAATGTTCTATTATACTCATCCTTTGGGTTTTTAATATATTGATGCCCTTTTTGGATCTTACTATCTTCCCTCCTACTGCCGATCCTATTCAGTAAGCGGGATGCCAATTTCCCTGATTTCCTGACCTTCTAAAATTTCTCTGTATTTCTCCAGAATTCCAATTTGCTGGTCTGCCATTTGCAATTCTATTCTGTATACTCGTCTGAACACCTCTACTATTTTGCGTATTCGATGGGCCACTTCTGTTACCACAAAAGCGAAAAATGTGCCCACGTTGGTGACATCCCCAACAAACCACATTCGAGTTATTTGTGTTACCTTCCATGTTTCTTACAGTATTTCTCACTTGTCCTCTTCTATCTTGATTATATACATTCTCGTTTCTTTGCACCATCTGTATTTCTCCTCGTCTTCCTCTCCATCCATGTCTATACTGTCCTATTTCCATAGGTTCTTCAATTCTATCTTCCGAACTACTACCTAACTCTCGTCCTACCCTTAACCTAAACCTCCTCCTCAAGCTTTCCTCTTGTATAGCGATATCTACCGCTTGTGACAATCTTGCAGGATTCTCTCTTAATAATTTAAATTTCAATCCATCTGACCTAATCCCATCAACAAAAATCCCTACTAACATCCGTTCCACTTCTTCTGCTCGTACATTCTGTCCTAAAAATGACTCTTCAGCTAAATTGATTAACCTGTCACTGTATAACTGAACACTTTCTGTGCTGTTTTGTCTAGTCTGTCGCAATACTGAGAATGCGTGTTGTGGATCAGTAATTTCAGCATATTTTCTTGCGAGATCATCTTTAAATTCTTCCCAGGTTTCACCTCCTGCTGCTTCTAACTTTCTTCTAATGTGGTCAGAAACTGGACTTGTACTTGTTCTATATGCCAAATTCTTTTTCTCTCCATCTGTAGCGTTTACTAAATATGCATGTTTCTCAATAGAAATAATCCATTTCTTAAACTGATTTGCTTGACCACTAAATCTTTCAACATCAGTGCTTATATTTTGTTGTCTTAACACTGCATCCAACCTTGATATTGCCCCGCCAACTCCAGTCATTACCTGTGAAAAATCTTGGGATTCCATCCTAAAATTTATAATTATCAAGCAATATACAAATATTTCAAACAATATTAATTTCAAACCCTGCAACAATACATAATCTGTTAATTACTCTAATATTATCTAATTATCTTAACTAAAGCCTCCAATCGAAGATCCTGACGAAGAAATATTCCTGTTTCAATCCTGAATTCTGACACAAGAATTTAAATGACCTCCTGATTCAGAATTACCTACACCACATAAAAAAGGACTCGAATTAAGCTCGTTGAAATGAGCAGAACAACGAAGAGCCTCTGGATTTCTTTCCTTAATAATTCTTTCCAATTATTTCCTGACGTTGATTATGCTCGATATCAGGCTCGCAACAAGACTGTTTGATTACTTGCTCGATTACTGTAGATTCCCTTCAAGTAAGGTCACCTTCACGCAAGCGACAACTGCTCACGACTTCAGCAAAAAAAAAACTCACTTTCCAACAGCAATCTGTGATTTTCATATATATATTTCAGCGCAAACGTAATCCAGTCAACAACAATTGGACTTAAAGCTGACGCTATCCAGTCTCTTATTTTCATGTGGGACTCTCGCCATGGTCAGTTTAAATTACTTTATCCAAACCCCGAGTTGAGACAAGTTTCATTTATGCCTTCCTTTAATTGAAGTGACTGTAGAGAGTATTGCAGATCTTGATTTCATAATTATGGAATTTGCACCATAACCTTGACTTCACCTTCAACAGTCCCACGGGTTAAAACTCATAATTTGTACTGATTTTTGATGCAGAACAGCATTACTTGATCTCAATATACCATTTTGCGTTGGTCATTTCTCCAGTTAATTTCATAATTATGTAATAACATCAGTCTTTCAAAAAAAATAAGTTTATCAATCAAACCTTTTTTTAGCGCTGTCCTTGAAAATGGATCTCCTTCTTAACCAGGAATCCAGTGAGAATCCAGAACAGCTACCAACAGTCGGCTTTCATTTGTTGCGTTTCTCAATATTTACTTCTCCAGACACCCCAGACATAACCATCTTCTATGGCGGTACTCTATCTCTCCGCGACCTCCCATGTTTCATAAATTCACGGCACCAAATCAACCTGTTATAATAGTGTGACATTACAGGTTAGGCACGTGATCGTACAGGACAGAAGTCTTCGCGTTGTTAGAAAGATACTTTATTAGCCGAATCGTTCTATTTCAGCCCACATAATGGAGACTCCCTGCTTGGTGTTGACATCTCTTCTCGCTGGCCCCCAAGTGACGTGTGTGTTTTCCTAGCTACCCTTCTTCATTCGTGCACACACGTTCACTATGGTTTTCCCCCTAGTCAAGGAATGCGCAGCATTCCTTAACTCTTTACTCCTAACCTAATTCCCTCACTGTTACATTTCTGGACAAGAAGTCACCATTGAAGTCCAAGTGATCGGTGTTGATAATGAATCCTGTTCCCCGCCGTCATCGCACTGGAAGTTTAAGATGTTTCTAACAACATCCATCGATGATTCGAAGTCAGCCGTATGTGATTCGCGAGAAGATCGCTTTGCGTTAATGATAGTGTGAGCCTAGGCCGTTAAGGAAACAATGGCAAACTGTTAGTTAGTTAGTTAGTTAGTTAGTTACTTAGTTAGTTAGGTAGGTAGGTAGGTAAGTAGTTAGTTAGTTAGTTAGTTAGTTAAGTAGGTAGGTAGGTAGTTAGTTAGTTAGTTAGTTAGTTAATTAGTTAGTTAATTAGTTAGTTACTTAGTTAGTTAGGTAGGTAGGTAAGTAGTTAGTTAGTTAGTTAGTTAGGTAGGTAGGTAGGTAGGTAGGTAGTTAGTTAGTCGCGGTTCCCACTTAACGGCAACGAGTCGTCCCCATTATGCTCCGTTCCTGTGCCAGTGAAAATCACACACAATGCTCCCCACTGTCCAATGAGAAAAGTGGAACAGACAGGAGTTTCGGCAAGCCAACAACCCGCACAAGTACACTGTGCATAATGCCGTCGCCAGAATGCCAACACAAAAGCCCTCCACAAAAAATACAGTTCATCGTCGATGGAATCGGCAGTCACCAGAAAGTCTTCATATACCCGGGTTATATTCCACATGGTTCGGTCTCTTTCCGCAGGGCCGAAAGCGCCGCACAAAGCACGAACTCCATAGTTCCAGCGACGACTCCCGGGAGTCTCCTGAAAAATGCACTCGTGAACCGAAAAGGCAAACCAGTCAATTCAGCGATAGCCGCTGCCGTTGTTCCGAGCATGCAGTTCACTGTACAAACAACATCGGACAGATGTAAAAGCATTTTCACAGCTCACAGCACTCACTTAGTAGCAGGGCGACAGAATCATGTACTACCAGTCAACGTGAGAAAAATACAAATGTAAACCGTAGCCACAAGCATAAACACTCCAGAGGCCTTAACGGTTCAATGCCTATCCGCCATGTTGGGGACCGGAAGTTCAAACTATTGAACGTAAAATTAAATAGAAAAATCACGAACACCCAGTAAGTTGAGTTGGGTTGAGTTGAATTGGGTTGGGTTGGGTTGAGTTGAATTGAGTTGAGCTAAGAACTGACAACACTGCATTCAGCACATGTTCATGCGTGCTCCGTTCCCACTGCTATCTGATTGAAAATTCTCCTGGTCTTCCCTCTCAGTTTTGAGATTCTTTCAGAACCCATGCCGATCCCCCTCAATCTCATTCTTTCCACATACGGGTTCTCAATCTGTTCCCCCGCGTTCCCCACCTGCTCCCTACGTCTCCCTTGTCTATAGGTAATCTACCATCAAGAGGTGTAGTCCCTGTCAGCCTATCAGACTGTTCATTCCTCCGCACTCCCGCATGACCAGGGAGAAATATCCATACAATTCTCACAATCTGTGACCTCTGAAGCGAGGATAGCTATCCCATACGAAACATTCCTATCTCCATCTTACTAAGCACACTCCTAGAATCCGTAAACACACAGTACATATTGGGGTTGATTGCAATCTTTAATGCGAGCGTACATTTTGGGGGGCACTGTCAGGGTGTTAGAGCTACATGTTGTGTCTTTCCATCAGAAATAAGAACAAAGCTCTTCGACAGTGTGTACTATTTACTTCCAGTAACAAAGAGTCCATGGGAATGTCGATATATGAAGCCCAGAAAGGGGCACTCTCCCACTGTTTATGCTTCACCTCGACACCGCAAGGTACAAGAATAATAATATGAGATGAGATGATGCTATGAGATGAGATGATATGAGATATTTTGACATGATGATGATCATGATGATGATCATGATAATGATGAGATGATGTTATGAGATGAAATGAAATGGGGATGATGAGATGAGTTGAAATAATGAGATGAAATGATGAGATGGAATGATGAGATGAGTTGAAATGATAAGATGAGATAAAATGACGAGATGAGATGAAATGATGAGATGAATTGAGACTTCAAATTCCAACCGGCGTTTATGGCTTAGGGGATAGTAAGTGCACAGCTTCAGAAACCTCCGCCACACCGAGTCGAGGGTTCGGAATCTGCCGCGGGCGATTTGTAAGCAACGGTTGTGTGTTGATTTCAGTGTTATAAGACGTCGGCCGCTCTCAAAGCAATGGCAAACTACTGAACTAAACATATCTTGTAAATCACAAATAGCCAATCAATGCCGGGATTGATTGCGACGTCCTGTATGAGACAGACAACTGACTTTCAACTTCTAGTCGTCGTTTTTCCATTACCCCGACACCGTTCAACCTTAGACGAGAAGTTATATAAGGGCCCATCCCAACCTCAGAATAATAATCCTGTGACTGAATCAGCCACATTTCGGGTGTTAATTTGAAAGGGACTGTTCTCCATGGAAGGTATTGGCTATATAGTTCCATTCACTATTGTTGTATACTAGGTCGTGGCGAATCTCAAGAAATACACGTACTAATCAGTGGCACAACAACTAAGGCTGCTGCTGCTGCTACTGCTGCTACTACTACTACTACAACTACTACTGCTGCTACTACTACTACTACTACTACTACTACTACTACTACTACTACTACTACTACTACTACTACTACTACTACTACTACTACTACTACTGCTGCTGCTGCTGCTACTACTACTACTATTACTACTACTATTTCTGCTGCTGCTATTACTACAACTACCATCACCACCACCACTCCACCACTGCTACTACTACTACTACTACTACTACTACTACTACTACTACTACTACTACTACTACTACTACTACTACTACTACTACTACTATTATTACTACTACCACCATCACCGCCGCTGCTACTACTTCAACTACTACTACTACTACTACTACTACTACTATACTACTACTACTACTACTACTACTACTACTACTACTACTACTACTACTATTATTATTATTATTATTACTACTTCTACTACCATCACCGCCGCTGCTACTACTTCAACAATTACTACTACTACTACTACTACTACTACTACTACTACTACTACTACTACTACTACTACTACTACTACTACTACTACTACTACTATTATTATTATTATTACTACTACCACCAACACCGCCGCTGCTACTACTTCAACTACTACTACTATCACTACTACTACTACTACTACTACTACTACTACTACTACTACTACTACTACTACTACTACTACTACTACTACTACTACTACTACTACTAGCTACTACTACTACTATTACTACTACTACTACTATTACTACTACTACTATTACTACTACTACTACTATTACTACTACTATTACTACTATTATTATTATTATTATTATTATTATTATTATTACTACTACTACTACCATCACCGCCACTGCTACTACTTCAACTACCACTACTACTACTACTACTACTACTACTACTACTACTACTACTACTACTACTACTACTACTACTACTACTACTACTACTACTACTACTACTACTACTACTACTACTACTACTTCACCTCTTTCTCCTACTCCGCCTGCTTCTTTTTCGTTTGTCGCTGCTGCTCCGCATTCGTTTTCTTCTACTGCTGTTCTACTCCTCCTATTCCTGCTCTTCCGCCTCCTTCTTCTTCTTCGTCTTCTTCTTCTCCACCTTCTCATCATCCATGTCTTCTTTGTTTGTTTTTGCTGCTGCTGCTGGCTACTGCTGCTTTTCCTCATCTCTCCTCTTCTCCACCACCACATTCACCGCTGTTCTTTGTTTCTTTGTTTGTTTGTTTGTTTGTTTGTTTCTTTCTTTCTTTCTTTCTTTCTTTCTTTCTTTCTTTCTTTCTTTCTTTCTTTCTTTGTATCTGCCTGTCCGTCTGTCTTCTTCTGCTGCAGCTCAACCTCCTCCTTCCTCCCCTCCTCCTTCCCGTTAACCCTGTTCTATACAACACATTTACAAATGCACATCACCTACAGCCACAGTTCCCCCAACACGTAAACTCACCCCAGACATCCAGAGACACACCTGAAACCGGCATCTGCCCCACGTTTTGAGAAATGTCAAGTCAGATATTGGGGTGAGAAACCAAAGTTGCCTGCCTCATCTGGTCCACCTGCCCGATTCCTGTTGGCTCTGCTTACATTCTGATCCCCGTATCTGACAGGTAACGGCCAGTGACGCAAGGATCGCGTCATTTTAAAGGGTGTATGGCTGTATCGAATAGCGCCAGGGTATCGGGCTTGTCTTTAGTTCTTTAAATGTGTCGGTCTGATTCCACGGCTGTGGAGAAGTGGGGTTACGGACGTAATTCGCAATCCCGTTTTGAAACAGTTGCGGATGATTTGGAGGCAGACCGCTTTGAGCTGGTTTTCATATAAAGGTATGAGTGTCGGTGTTTCAGAAAGCAATGGCCAACTAGAAGAAGAAGAAAAGAAAAAAAAGAAAAAGAAGAAGAAGAAGAAAGAAGAAGAAGAAGAAGAAGAAGAAAAGAAAAAAAAAGAAAAAGAAGAAGAAAGAAGACGAAGAAGAAGAAGAAGAAGAAGAAGAAGAAGAAGAAGAAGAAGAAGAAGAAGAAGAAGAAGAGGACAAACCTGAAGCAATGTGGATTCGCAAACATTAGATTGGGGCGGGTAATTAAACCCAAGTGGCTCGTCGTCCGCTAACAGAGGAAAACCCTCAACACTCTACAGCACCCTGTCACACAGAGTTTTCCGAATCAAAACACAAATTATGACTAAGAAGTTCTGCTGTTATCTGCGTCTATTGTTTTGTATTTTGTTTTTGTTGTCATTGATAACGACTTGGAGCGACACGTTCGTCTGTGTATCCCTGTGTGCATTTCAATTTATCGACCTTCTTAGACATGTTTTGTTTTTATTCCGATTCCCGTCACAGCGACTGCTTGCAATCTTCATGTTCGATGCTAGCAGAGAAGAACAATGATTCATAATGCCGAATTGTAAGTCAGCATGGCCGAATGGATAAGAATGCGTGTTCTTAAACATCCGGTGTGCTGATGCCGAAGTAAGGGGTTCAACCCCTTCACCGGAAAGTTGGACTAACATGTTGACCTATCGTCCTTGACTTGGAGACGTAAATTACAAGTACCTCCGATGTCGGAGTCCATAACTACTAGAACAGTGGTTCTCAACCTTTTTTGGCCCGTGCCCCCCTTCACCATATTTTCAGAACGTCATCCCCCCCCCCTTCCTATATAAAATTTGGCCCATGCCCCATTTCGCCATAATTTCAGAACGTCATCATCCCTCCCTTTCATATTTCCTACCTAAAAATACTACCCACCCCTACACAGTATACGTAAAAATGGAAGGTAAATATGTTAAAACAGATCTAGACATCCACATAAAACGTGATTGTTCGGTCTACTTACTTTATAAAATGAATTTTAGAAGGATGAGACGTGCATAACTGTAAAGTATTAAGGGAAAAGCAATATCAAGTAATCGCTTCTTGTAATGATCTTCATCCCCCCCCCCCCCCCCCCCCATGGAAACCCTAAAATTCCCCCCTAGTGGGGAATTCCCCACCGGTTGAGTGCCACTGTACTAGAAGTAGTGTGCATTTACTACGCTTGAGTTCAAAGCGAGCGAGCGCAAAACAAAAACAAAAAAAAACAAAAACAAACAACGCCGAATTTTCACTAAAGCAGGCAGCCACAAAACCTGAAAATAGACTAGTGTGTAAACCCTTTGTCTGGAATCGGCAAGGCAAAACAAATGGAGGAATATCCCCCCCCCCCCCCCCCCCCCCCCCAACAAAAAAAAGAAACGAAAAAAGAAATACACATACATATGCAATTTAAAAAAAATAAAAATAAAAGACGTACAAGACAAATATAGACAGAAGTGAATAATTTTGGGGAGAACGTGGACGGGGCTGCTGTGGATAGGTAAGCATAAGACGACTTGTAGTGAGCTGGTTGACGGTCTATGCCCAGAATGGGGGAAAAGGAGGAACGAAGAGGAGAACGAAGAGGAGAACGCACCCACACAAACTCTGAGACACGCACACTGCACACTTACACTATTGTTGTATGTCAAGAAAATGCCGTTGTCTTATATGATTTTCTTTCTTGTCAATACAGGTCCGCAGGCGGAGATCAAGATGTGAAGGACAGACCAAAGAACGTACTCAGCCTCTCTGAGAGAGATTGTTGTTGACGTCACGGCCGCGCCTGATTTAGAATCGTCAGGTGTAGATAACAGCGGATCTATTCGCTGGCAATGGAAACCAATGTGGCGATACAGCGAGCACCTGAGAAGTGGGCCGCAGGTGAGGCGCTCTACGAGCAGCCTGAGAAGGTCACCTATATTTACGGCTGTCAGAAGAAGGGAAGAGAAGGTCGCGATGTAGCCAGATTGCTGGTGAAACCGTCCAAGTCTTACGACAATGAATTGGAAACGGCTGTCGGAAGAGATGCAGATGTTGTTAGGTCCAAAGTGAGGGGCCATAAAGTTAAAGATGACCTGAGTATTAGCTGTCGGAAGAGACTTGACCAGACTTCACAGGCCGGGGAGGGAAGACGTGCACGACCACACCACCCCGGGTATGCACATTCTGTGCCAGAAAAATATGCTATGAGATCAGGGTACAGTGAAAGCAGCTTTGAAGATGCTGACAGTTATAGCAGTAGAAATAAATACAGAGCTAAACCGAAGTCTGCAGAGCTGTCTCACAAATCAAGGCATCGGAATCTACTGGACTTTCAACAGCTTGATTCTCGGTTTGAGGACTTTCATGGACAGAAGGTTACGAACCCACATAGTAGCAAAAAGCGACCCATTCCGGTTGAATTTCATTTAACAGAAGATCAGCTTCCCATATCAGGACCATCAGTGCAACTAAAACGACCGGTCAATCTGTCGTCGCCATTTTCACCATCACCATCACTGTCCAGAGAAAAGCCAGCATCGTTAGTTATTCTGGAGATTAAAGATGGACCAACTTTTTTCTATAAACCCTCTGACCACATGTTATCAGATGTGGGAATAGGGGACGAGATGACCATGTCTTCACATGGCTATTTCTCCAGTGCCCAAGCTGCTGCCGGGTACGCATCTCCAGACACTGCAGGGTCGTATTCAAAGGACCCTTCAAAGACCTCCTCCACCAGTGCCTACAAAGGGAGTTTGTCGTTCAGCAACTCGGAATATTCTCCCTATAGTCCACTTAGAAGAGACTCCTGTACAGGTGCGCGCAACGTAAGTCCTGTTTCCATAGGCGCCGCAGGTCCTTCAGCGGAAGAGACATCAAAATTCAGAAGTAATGTTTCACACTTACCCAGGACAACAGGTCTGAGGAAACCAGATTTGTCAGTATTAATTATCCCACACAAAATTAAGACAGCTTCTTATGAAGATGTGCTCTCGTGTGATGTGGTTAGAAGTGAAAAGCAAGTGATTTCTGTGGTCAAAGAGCCTGTATCTATGTCCAGTTCCATTACTTACACTGTGCTGCCAGCTATTGAGGCTTTGCCTGTAATCGCACATGAACCATCAGCCGCTAAATCACAGCCACTACAGAATACAAACACCACTGATTCACAACAACAACATACTGCTGGTTCTGGAGTCGACATCAACCCACAGAACAAACCCCAGGAACCAGCAGTGGCTGCACCTACAACAGGAGCTGCTTTAGATGTTTCATGCGGTTTTCAGAACATTTATGAAATCCTGCAGCAGAAGGCTGGAATCAAGCATGACGATATAGTAGTAGGTCCTAGGCGACCGAAAAGTGGAATAAACCAGGACGACTTTCAAGAGGCACCAGACACTAGTTTTCCTTTGGTGAAGTTTGACTCTCTTAGTCCTGGGCCAGTTCCTAAGAAGCCGAAAGAACAGGCAGGTTTATCATTAAGTACAGATGGTTTATCTGTTGGTCATCCAATGATTTTACTCAAGAGTGAGAGTCATAGACGCAATCATACCCACAGTGAATCTGAGGTTTCTGGTGTTGACATGCCAACAGGTGACTCCCCGTCAAAGTATGGTTATTTGAAGAGTAACTTGAGCAAAGGAGGCACCAAAGACGTTAGTAGATCTTCTATAGATAGGTCACACAATACGTTAATTGATGAACAAACTGCAGAACCTTCTTTCGAGTAAACCATCTGCAGCTGTGAACACTTCTGATGCGACTGAAAACTGGAGGAAAAATGAGAAGAAGCCAGAGGTTCAGAAATTTCAGCCTGGGAAAGTTATGTCCGGCCACAACACGGAATTGAGAAGCAAAGTAGCACATCTTGCGCTTTCGTCAGAAACTTCTGCGCCATACAGCACTAAATCCCTGGACCGTAACTTGAAATATTTGGCGGAAACAAAGCACGTATCTAAATCCGCAAACACCAGCCCTGCTAAACAGCAACAGCCGCACAGTCCAAAATCTAAATCATCTTTGCCAACGCCTGTTAAAAAGCTTCCAGTGAGCTCCAAACTCCACATGCTTTCCAGCATCCCAGTTCCAATGTGTCATGATCCCCCTGTCAAAAGACAAAGCGGTCAACGGCCACCTTCAACTCTGGAACATGGAGATTCTACTGTGCCTTCTGCTGTTGAAAAGGACTCTGCTTCAGGTAGTAATCTTTTCCCAAAACAGGAATCAGTAGAGACAATTTCAGCGTCCTCAGCTTCCCAGGTAAGTTCTGCCTTATCGGATCCTTCCTTTCCGGCGAAGCCAGTAGATAACTTTAAAGAAGGCAATACAGCGCCTGCTTTTCAGAATGAGCATTTGAAGGCATCAAAATCTGCACTTCCCTCACGCGCAACAACAGCTCTTGGAGATAGCAGTGTAAAGCAGAGCTCCAGTACTGCTCGTGAAAGTGAGGATCCTAATAATTTAAATGCTGCTCCTGGTTCTGAAATTAGCACTTCAACTGCAGCAGCGTGTATTGTCCAACAACCAGCACAGGCCTTGCCAACTGCACCAATCCTCGCGCCAGTAAAACCTCGGCTCCACAGGTCGGCTGAACATCTTTTAGGAGACGCAAAACTGACCGTTTTCAAATCTTCAGAAAATGTCCCACATTTCGAGCATACTGAGTCTTCCACCAGTCGCGCCTTTCAGGATTCTCCCAAATCCGAAACGGCTGAAGGTGACAGCATTAGCCCTCTCAAGAAAAACCACAGCCTGGCCAAAATTGGGATGATGAGACGCGGCTCAGACCGTACGGAAACGTACAGAAGAGGATCTGAAAGAGCCATCCTTCCTATTGACCAAAATGATCCTAGCGTGGAAGACTTAAAGAAGGCAACCAGTCTTAAGGAGTTATGCCAGTCCATGGCCTCTCTCTTGAATATTGGTAAGTGTCTTATGTGTTGTCGTCTCTGTTTTGTATGTTGTCATCTCTGTCTTCTATCGTGGGTGTTTCGCCGTGTTATGATGGCTTTCCTAGCTTTCTGCAAGCTAATGTTACATGTTTCCCACCATTGTATGCACTGGTACTCTCTTTTTCTGTCTCTCTTCTCTTTCACACAAAACCTCCCCCCCCCCTCTTTCTCCTTTTCTGTCTTCTCTCTCTCACTCTCTCTTTCTCATACATACACACTCTTCCCTCATCTCTGACTCGCACACTCACACACACTAAATCCATCCAGTCCCTACCTTTCGTCTGTCTCCTCTCTGAATCTCTCTCTCTCTCTCTCTCTCTCTCTCTCTCTCTCTCTCTCTCTCTCTCTCTCTCTCTCTCTCTCTCTCTTTCCCTGTCACACACACACACACCCATGCATTATATCCTCTCTCTCTCCTCTCTCTCTCTCTCTCTCTCTCTCTCACACACACACACACACGCGCGAAAAACGGCGTGACTTCCGTGAATAGGTACTGCATATGGTGCATGAGAGGTTGCGCAGGCGACCTAGAGAATGTTTTTCTACAGGATTTCAAGCATTTTATCTTCGCTGGAGGACTTACATTGAACGTAGGGGCAACTACATTGAAAAACCATACATTTGTTCTTTACTTTTTCAAAATATATTCACCCCCCGCCCCCCCCCCCCCCTTCCCCCCCCCCCAAAAAAAAATTATAGAGACATCACCAACAACCATATTTGCCTTCCCCAAGTCAAGCAAAGTACGAGAGGTATTCAAATGACAACCTGAAAGGTGCCATGACAAATGCGTCAAATCGTCGGAAATGGCATACTTGTTCACCGGTAGATGAGATGAACAGTTCATTTTCCTCGATGTCTGACATCTCTCAAATTTAACAAACTGAACTTACATTTGCTTCAGTAGTTTAAAATGTATAAACCCATAATAAGCCCAATATGATGTTCATATTCCATTCCAGCTTTTTGTTTTCACGGTTCTTCTGGTAATGTATGTTTAGTTGTTAGTTTAGTTGACGGATCAACATCACGGCACACGGGTGTAACCCATAAGTGCACCGTTCTACTCTTAACTCAAGCCTGAGCCCGGTGAGTCTAAGCGCAGTGCACGAACTCCGTAGCACTGGCGAGGATCATGAAATAATTTGGGTAGATTTTAAACTCGAAATTTTGCCCTGGCAGCGCCGTTAGGCTACTCTTTTTCGATTTCCAACTGCCAAGGGATGTTTTACGTGCGCAACAATGCACACGGGCGTCCGATCTCACTACCCAGAGACCAGGGGGAATTTTGTTACTAGAAGTCCACGTGAAAAAATCCCGGCCTTCACCGGAGCTTGAACCCGGAAACTCCAGCACTCGATGCGGACACCATACCTCGAGACCACTCAGCCCCTCAATGTATGTGTTGACATATGGTGGAATTCCGAGT
>JACEFZ010027503.1:222500-290000 GCA_014155875.1 Cepaea nemoralis
CCCTAACCCTCACGCCGCCTAGATGTGAGGAACTCTACTCGTGGACTCGTGTTATTACCACCAGCACTTAGTATCCCTCCCATTTAGAATTCATTTACCTCTCATTTAGATTCTCCCGCTGTGTGACGCACACTGCCAGTGGCGTTCGCACTTAGTTATTTAAGCTTTGCTATGTAAACGCTCTGTGGCGTAGGTGTTACGAATGCAATTTTTACTCCCGCATACAGCGTTCGAAACACAGCTGCGGGCGATTTGGAAGAAGACCGCCTTGCGTTGGTTTCCCATACAAAAGTATGAGTGCCAGTCGTTCAGAAAGCAATAGCAAACTACTAAACGTAACCTTGCCAGAAAATCACAAATAGCCAATAAAAAATGAAAATGCTGAGGTTGGCTGCAACGTCCTTTAAAGAGATAAGCAACTAACTTTTTTTTTCAAATGTAAAGGCTCTTCTTCATCTTCGTTGTGCTCCTTCATGCGTCAGTATGAATGAATCCAAAGAAATCAGCAGTCAACTTACCTGAGTCAATGCCAAGCATAAAGTACGTTTGCACCAAACATGGTGCGCAATCAAATACAAGTATTATAGTGTAAATTTCCGTTCACTGAGCATTGAAATTGCGAAAAATACCACGAAACAAAACATATAACACGATGACACTAGTATGGCGATATATCGTCCTTCAATCCAAGTTGTAGGTCTTATATGGCGATATTTATCGACAGCGGACACTGAATCAGTAAAGCTTGTTGACATCCCCGCAAAGTGTGTTCTCAAATAGAGCGGGTGTAGTCCAACATCCCTTTCTCTGTTTTACATATGCTGGAAAATCCTGCAGCTAATGTTTAATTGTCATTTTACCAGCCCCACATTCATATTTGTCAGTATCGCCGATCTTTGGTTTATTAAGCACTAGCTGATCCAGCCCGGCTTCGCCCATCCCCGTGGCTTGGATCTGTCTGTCTGTCTGTCTGCCTGCCTGCCTGCCTGCCTGCCTGATCCATCCATCCATCAATCCGTCCGTCCGTCCGTCCGGAAACTGTAGACGTTTAATTCGAATGGCATATCTGTTGGAATCATTGGGATGCGAGGCAACAGTACATCTTCTCCTTTAAATTTCACACTTAAAATGGTAGCTTTGATGATATTGTTCAGAGTTAGAAAATTTTCACGTATCTAAAATAGATCCATTATTTTTACGAAAACTTTCATTTTTTTTTTTTTAAAGCCATCTAACGGCCTGCAAATTTGTTTTTTTTTAATTTCGATTTCTTGAGGTTCTAAATTTTTATCACTTTGTTTATACCACATACGACTGTGGTGGACAGCGTATAGGTTCGGCCCTTTCCCGTTCCGGTTGCGTGAAAAATGGGTTAGAAAATGTTCACGTATCTAAAATAGATGCATTATTTTTACGGAAACTTTGATAAATGCCTTAAAGTTTTTATCAGTTTGTTTATAACTCATATGACTGTAGATAACTTCTTTAAACATTTAATAAAACTTAAGAAAAATACAACAATTATTTAAATTACGTAATATAGCAATGCTATTAAAAGTAATGTCTCTTGACATAACTTTTCTTAAGTTAAGTCCCCTTGCAATATTTTAATTAATGTTAATTTATTACGTAAATAAGTGTTTTTAAACTAACAAACTATGCCAGTTGGCTGCGCGGGAATGAGAAGAACATCTGTAGAAAATTTCATCTCAATCGGATGGACTATTCGAGATCGCATATAGGACACACAAAGACACAAACATTCTCTTTTATATATATAGATGTGGCATCTCAGCCTGTTGTTGCCTGTACGGAGCCTGGAGATCGCTAAGTGTTCTGTTCGGTTGAGTTGATAATATGCAGCATCTGCCTGCCGGCCTGGATGCTCTGAATTCCACCAGGTTCAACAATTGCTTCCTATAAATCTGTTGGCCTCATAAGTTATGTCTATCTATATCAGGCTTAGGTAGTCTCCCCCCTTCCTGTGCAAATCTGTCTGATGTTCCATTTCCCGGTATGTTCCAATGTGAAAGAACCCACTGTATTATATTGCCCTTTTCGATTTCTGGCATAGGTCATATAGTGCTACCCTCTAGGCCTGCTACTTGTGTACTGTTTCTGCTCTGCAGTGTTGAAACAACTGACATTGCGTCTGTAAAGAGAGCTGTTTGTTTCTTTAAAGTTGTATTATTTCTCGTTTAGATGCATGTGTTTGTGACATGCCTATCGTAATCATGCCACTTTAGCTCCGCTTGGTGCCACTTTTGTATTCCTCCGCGCCGTGTATTCCTTGCCCGGTATTCTCTTGCTTGCTGTTAGGCATCTGAACTTTCCCTTCACCCCAGGACACGAGAATTTATTGTCTATGTTTAGCAAGCATAATCATTATCATCATCATCATCATCATCATCATCATCATCATCATCATCATCATCATCATCATCATCATCATCACCATCATCAAGTGCACTGCCAGCTGGCGTAGGCGTTCATGGCTCTCCACAGATCTCGGTCTTTGGTTTTCTTTATCAGCTCTGCTGCTGATATTCCCCCACGCCACCGTCTTAATCCACCCAGCACCATTTCTCTTGGCTTGCCCCTGCCTCTCTTCCCCTCGTAGGCATCTGAACTTTACCCTTCAGTCCAGGACACGAGAATTTATTGTCTATTTTTAGCACGCATACTACAGTAGTGTATCTATATAGAACTTTCTATCACTGCTCTATACAGGACTTTCTCTCGCTGCTTCTATATAGGACTTTCTGTGACTGTCTCTATATTGGACGTTCACTCACTGTCTCTATTTAGGACTTTCTCTCATGGTCTCTAAATAGTATTTTCGCTCACTGCCTCTATATAGGACTTTCTCTCGCTGACTATATATAGGACTTTCGCTCACTGTCTCTATAAATGACTTTCTCTCACTGTCTCTATATTTTGACTTTCTCTCACTGCCTCTATATAGGACGTTCACTCACTGTCTCCATATACGACTTTCTCTCACTGTCTCTATGCATGACTTTCTCTCACTGCCTCTATAATATAGGACTTTCTTTCACTGTCTCTATAATATAGGACTTTCGCTCACTGTCTCTATATATGACTTTCGCTCACTGCCTCTATATATGACTTTCTCTCACTGTCTCTATGTAGGACTTTCTCTCATTGCCCCTATATAGGACTTTCTTTCACTGTCTCTATAATATAGGACTTTCGCTCACTGTCTCTATATAGGACTTTCTCTCACTGCCTCTATGTAGGACTTTCTCTTACTGTCTCTATATAGGACTTTCTGTCACTGCCTATATATAGGATATATATAGGACTTTCTCTCATTGCCTCTATATAGGGCTTTCTCTCACTGTCTCTATATAGGACTTTCTCTCACTGCCTCTATATATGACTTTGCCTCTATATAGAACTTTCTCTCACTGTCTCTATATATGACTTTCTCTCACTGCCCCTATATAGGACTTTCTCTCACTATCTCTATAAATGACTTTCTCTCACTGCCTCTATAGAGGACTTTCTCTCACTGTCTCTATATATGACTTTATCTCACTGCCTCTACATAGGACTTTCTCTCACTATCTCTATAAATGACTTTCATTGCCTCTATATTGGACTTTCTCTCACTGTCTCTATATATGACTTTATCCCACTGCCCCTATATAGGACTTTCTCTCACTATCTCTATAAATGACTTTCTCTCATTGCCTCTATATAGGACTTTCTCTCACGTCTCTATATAGGACGTTCTCTTACTGCCCCTATATAGGACTTTCTCTCACTATCTCTATAAATGACTTTCTCTCACTGCCTCTATATAGGACTTTCTCTCACTGCCCCTGTATATGACTTTATCTTACTGCCTCTATATAGGACTTTCTCTCACTGTCTCTATGTAGAACTTTTTCTCACTGTCTCTATATAGGACTCTCTCTCACTGTCTCTATATATGACTTTCTCTCACTGGCCTTTTATAGGACTTTCTCTCACTGCCCCTATATAGGACTTTCTCTCACTGCCCCTATATAGGACTTTCTCTCACTGCCCCTATATAGGACTTTCTCTCACTGCCCCTATATAGGACTTTCTCTCACTGCCTCTATAATTGACGTTCTTTCACTACCTCTATATAGGACTTATCTCACTGTCTCCATACATGGCTTTCTCTCACTGCCCCTATATTTGAAGTTCTCTCACTACCTCTATATAGGACTTATCTCACTGTCTGTATATAGGACTTTCTCTCACTGCCCCTATATTTGAAGTTCTCTCACTACCTCTATATAGGACTTATCTCACTGTCTCTATATAGGACTTATCTCACTGTCTGTATATAGGACTTTCTCTCACTGTCTCTATATTTGAAGTTCTCTCACTACCTCTATATAGGACTTATCTCACTGTCTGTATATAGGACTTATCTCACTGTCTGTATATAGGACTTATCTCACTGTCTGTATATAGGACTTATCTCACTGTCTGTATATAGGACTTATCTCACTGTCTGTATATAGGACTTTCTCTCACTGTCTCTATATAGGACTTATCTCACTGTCTGTATATAGGACTTTCTCTCACTGCTCCTATATTTGAAGTTTCTCACTGTCGTATATGGACTTTCTCTCACTGTCTCTATATAGGGCTTATCTCACTGTCTGTATTAGGACTTTCTCTCACTGTCTCTATATTTGAAGTTCTCTCACTCCTCTTAGGCTTTTCTCCTGTCTGTAATAGGACTTATCTCACTGTCTCTATATAGGACTTATCTCACTGTCTCTATATAGGACTTATCTCACTGTCTCTATATAGGACTTATCTCACTGTCTGTATATAGGATTTCTCTCACTGTCTGTATATAGGACTTTCTCTCACTGTCTCTATATAGGACTTATCTCACTGTCTGTATATAGGACTTATCTCACTGTCTGTATATAGGACTTATCTCACTGTCTGTATATAGGACTTATCTCACTGTCTCTATATGGGTTTTTCTCACTGTCTCTATATAGGGACTTATCTCACTGTCGTATATAGGACTTATCTCACTGTCTGTATATAGGACTTATCTTCACTGTCTCTATATAGGACTTATCTCACTGTCTGTATATAGGACTTATCTCACTGTCTGTATATAGGACTTTCTCTCACTGTCTCTATATAGGACTTATCTCACTGTCTGTATATAGGACTTTCTCTCACTGTCTCTATATAGGACTTATCTCACTGTCTGTATATAGGACTTATCTCACTGTCTGTATATAGGACTTATCTCACTGTCTCTATATAGGACTTATCTCACTGTCTGTATATAGGACTTATCTCACTGTCTGTATATAGGACTTATCTCACTGTCTGTATATAGGACTTTCTCTCACTGCTCCTATATTTGAAGTTCTCTCACTACCTCTATATAGGACTTATCTCACTGTCTCCATACATGCCTTTCTCTCACTGCCCCTATATTTGAAGTTCTCTCACTACCTCTATATAGGACTTATCTCACTGTCTGTATATAGGACTTTCTCTCACTGTCTCTATATAGGACTTATCTCACTGTCTGTATATAGGACTTTCTCTCACTGCTCCTATATTTGAAGTTCTCTCACTACCTCTATATAGGACATATCTCACTGTCTCTGTATAGGACTTTCTCTCACTGCCCCTATATAGGACTTTCTCTCACTGCCTCTATAATTGACGTTCTTTCACTACCTCTATATAGGACTTATCTCACTGTCTCTGTATAGGACTTTCTCTCACTGCCCCTATATAGGACTTTCTCTCACTATCTCTATAAATGACTTTCTCTCATTGCCTCTATATAGGACTTTCTCTCACGTCTCTATATAGACGTTCTCTTACTGCCCCCTATATAGGACTTTCTCTCACTATCTCTATAAATGACTTTCTCTCACTGCCTCATATAGGACTTTCTCTCACTGCACCTGTATATGACTTTATCTTACTGCCTCTATATAGGACTTTCTCTCACTGTCTCTATGTAGAACTTTTTCTCACTGTCTCTATATAGGACTCTCTCTCACTGTCTCTATATATGACTTTCTCTCACTGGCCTTTTATAGGACTTTCCTCTCCACTGCCCCTATATAGGACTTTCTCTCACTGCCCCTATATAGGACTTTCTCTCACTGCCCCTATATATGACTTTCTCTCACTGCCCCTATATAGGACTTCTCTCACTGCCCTCTATAATTGACGTTCTTTCACTACCTCTATTAGGACTTATCTCACTGTCTCCATACATGGCTTTTCTCTCACTGCCCCTATATGTTGAAGTTCTCTCACTACCTCTATATAGGACTTATCTCACTGTCTGTATATAGGACTTTCTCTCACTGCCCCTATATTTGAAGTTCTCTCACTACCTCTATATAGGACTTATCTCACTGTCTCTATATAGGACTTATCTCACTGTCTGTATATAGGACTTATCTCACTGTCTGTATATAGGACTTATCTCACTACCTCTATATAGGACTTATCTCACTACCTCTATATAGGACTTATCTCACTGTCTCTATATAGGACTTATCTCACTGTCTGTATATAGGACTTATCTCACTACCTCTATATAGGACTTATCTCACTGTCTGTATATAGGACTTTCTCTCACTGCCCCTATATTTGAAGTTCTCTCACTACCTCTATATAGGACTTTCTCTCACTGCTCCTATATTTGAAGTTCTCTCACTGTCTGTATATAGGACTTTCTCTCACTGTCTCTATATAGGACTTATCTCACTGTCTGTATATAGGACTTTCTCTCACTGTCTCTATATTTGAAGTTCTCTCACTACCTCTATATAGGACTTATCTCACTGTCTCTATATAGGACTTATCTCACTGTCTGTATATAGGACTTTCTCTCACTGTCTCTATATAGGACTTATCTCACTGTCTGTATATAGGACTTTCTCTCACTGTCTCTATATTTGAAGTTCTCTCACTACCTCTATATAGGACTTATCTCACTGTCTGTATATAGGACTTATCTCACTGTCTCTATATAGGACTTATCTCACTGTCTGTATATAGGACTTATCTCACTGTCTCTATATAGGACTTATCTCACTGTCTGTATATAGGACTTTCTCTCACTGTCTCTATATAGGAATTATCTCACTGTCTGTATATAGGACTTTCTCTCACTGTCTCTATATAGGACTTATCTCACTGTCTGTATATAGGACTTTCTCTCACTGCCCCTATATTTGAAGTTCTCTCACTGTCTGTATATAGGACTTTCTCTCACTGCCCCTATATTTGAAGTTCTCTCCTCCCCTATATTGAAGTTCTCTCACTGTCTCTATATAGGACTTATCTCACTGTCTGTATATAGGACTTCTCTCACTGTCTCTATATAGGACTTATCTCACTGTCTGTATATAGGACTTTCTCTCACTGTCTCTATATAGGACTTATCTCACTGTCTGTATATAGGACTTTCTCTCACTGCTCCTATATTTGAAGTTCTCTCACTGTCTGTATATAGGACTTTCTCTCACTGTCTCTATATAGGACTTATCTCACTGTCTGTATATAGGACTTTCTCTCACTGCTCCTATATTTGAAGTTCTCTCACTACCTCTATATAGGACTTATCTCACTGTCTCTGTATAGGACTTTCTCTCACTGCCCTATATAGGACTTTCTCTCACTGCCTCTATATTGACGTTCTTTCACTACCCTATATAGGACTTATCTCACTGTCTTACTATATACTTCTCTATTGGGCCTTATTATTTTCTAGCTTCTCACGTCTTATTAGGACTTTCTCACTGTCTCTATTTGAGTTCTCTCACTGCCCTCTATATAGCTTTCTCACTGCTGTATATAGGACTTATCTCACTGTCTCTATATGGACTTTCTCACTGTCTGTATATAGGACTTTTCTCACTGTCTCTATATAGGACTTTCTCACTGTCTGTATATAGGACTTTCTCTCACTGCCTATATTGATTCTCTCACTGTCTGTATATAGGACTTTCTCTCACTGCCCCTATATTTGAAGTTCCTCACTACCTCTAATAGGACTTATCTCACTGTCTCTATATAGGACTTATCTCACTGTCTGTATATAGGACTTTCTCTCACGTCTCTATATAGGACTTATCTCACTGTCTGTATATAGGACTTATCTCACTGTCTCTATATTTGAAGTTCTCTCACTACCTCTATATAGACTTATCTCACTGTCTGTATATAGGACTTATCTCACTGTCTCTATATAGGACTTTCTCACTGCTTATTGAGTTATCTCACTGTCTCTATATAGGACTTATCTCACTCCACTGCTGTATATAGGACTTTCTCTCCTGCCCCTATATTTGAGTTCTCTCACTCTGTATATAGGACTTTCTCTCACTGCTCTATATTTGAAGTTCTCTCACTGTCCTTATAGGACTTTCCCCACTGTCTCTATATAGGACTTATCTCACTGTCTGTATATAGGACTTTCTCTCACTGTCTCTATATTTGATTCTCTCAACCTTCTATATAGGACTTATCTCACTGTCTCTATTAAGGCTATCTCACTGTCTGTATATAGGACTTTTTCTCACTGTCTCTATATAGGACTTATCTCACTGTCTTATATAGGACTTTCTCTCACTGCCCCCATATTTGAAGTTCTCTCCCTACCTCTATATAGGACTTATTTACTGTCTCTATAAGGGCTTTTCTCCTGTCTTATATAGGACTTTCTCTCACTGTTCCTTTCTATTATTTTTTGAAGTTCTTTTTTTCCCTACCCCTATATAGGACTTATCTCACTGTCTCTATATAGGCTTATCTCACTGTCTGTATATAGGACTTTCTCTCACTGCCCCCTTTTTTGAAATTCTCTCACTACCTTTTATAGGACTTATCTCACTGTCTGTATATGGACTTTCTCTCCTGCCCCCATATTTTTAATTTCTCACTCCCCTTTTATAGGCTTTTCTCACTGCCCCATATTTGAATTCTCTCACTCCCCTATATAGGACTTTCTCATGTCTTATAAGGCTTTCTCTCACTGCCTATATTTGAAATTCTCTCACTACCCTATAAGGACTTATCTCACTGTTTATATAGGACTTTCTCACTGTCTTATATAGGGCTTTTCTCACTGCCCCTATATTTGGAATTTCTCACTGTCGTATATAGGGCTTTCTCTCACTGTCTCTATATAGGACTTATCTCACTGTCTGATATAGGGCTTTCTCTCACTGTCTCTATATAGGACTTATCTCCTGTCGTATATAGGACTTATCTCACTGTCCTTTTTAGGACTTATCTCACTGTTTATATGGATTTCTCACTGTCTTATATAGGCTTATCTCACTGTCTTATATAGGACTTTCTCTCACTGTCTCTATATTTGAATTTTCTCACTCCTTATTTAAGACTTTCTCCTGTCTCTATATAGGGCTTATCTCACTGTCCCGTATATAGGACTTTCTCTCACTGCCTATATTTGAATTCTCTCACTACTCTATATAGGATTATCTCACTGTCTTTATAGGCTTTCTCACTGTCTCTATATGGGTTTTTCACTGTCTTATATGGAATTTCTCACTTCCTATATAGGACTTTTCACTGTCTTTTTTGGTTTTTTCCCCCCCTATTTGGGGTTTCTCACTGTTTATATGGGCTTTTTCTCACTGCTTATATAAACTTTCTCACTGCATATGGGTTTTTCTCCTGCTCTATATTTTTAATTTTTAAAATCTATATAGGGCTTTCTCACTGCTCTATTTGGGCTTATCTCACTGTCTTAAAGGTTTTCTCACTGTCTTATATAGGACTTTTTCCCCTGCTTTTATGGGTTTTTCTCACTTCTCTATATTTTTAATTTCTCACTCCTTTATAGGCTTATCTCACTGTCTGTATATAGGACTTATCTCACTGTCTGTATATAGGACTTTCTCTCACTGTCTCTATATAGGACTTATCTCACTGTCTCTATATAGGACTTATCTCACTGTCTCTATATAGGACTTATCTCACTGTCTCTATATAGGACTTATCTCACTGTCTGTATATAGACTTTCTCTCACTGTCTCTATATAGACTTATCTCACTGTCTGTATATAGGACTTTCTCTCACTGTCTCTTATAGGACTTATCTCACTGTCTGTATATAGGACTTTCTCTCACTGTCTCTATATTTGAAGTTCTCTCACTACCTCTATATAGGACTTATCTCACTGTCTCTATATAGGACTTATCTCACTGTCTCTATATAGGACTTTCTCTCACTGTCTCTATATTTGAAGTTCTCTCACTACCTCTATATAGGACTTATCTCACTGTCTGTATATAGACTTCTCTCACTGTCTCTATATATGACTTATCTCACTGTCCTATATAGGACTTTCTCTCACTGCTCCTTATATTTGGACTTTCTCTCACTGCCTCTATATAGGACTTATCTCACTACTTCTATATAGGACTTATCTCACTGTCTCTATATAGGACTTATCTCACTGTCTGTATATAGGACTTTCTCTCACTGCCCCTATATTTGAAGTTCTCTCACTACCTCTATATAGGACTTATCTCACTGTCTCTATATAGGACTTATCTCACTGTCTGTATATAGGACTTTCTCTCACTGCCCCTATATTTGAAGTTCTCTCACTACCTCTATATAGGACTTATCTCACTACTTCTATATAGGACTTATCTCACTGTCTCTATATAGGACTTATCTCACTGTCTCTATATAGGACTTATCTCACTGTCTGTATATAGGACTTTCTCTCACTGTCTCTATATAGGACTTATCTCACTGTCTGTATATAGGACTTTCTCTCACTGTCTCTATATAGGACTTATCTCACTGTCTGTATATGGGACTTTCTCTCACTGTCTCTATATAGGACTTATCTCACTGTCTCTATATAGGACTTATCTCACTGTCTGTATATAGGACTTTCTCTCACTGTCTCTATATAGGACTTATCTCACTGTCTGTATATAGGACTTTCTCTCACTGCTCCTATATTTGAAGTTCTCTCACTGTCTGTATATAGGACTTTCTCTCACTGTCTCTATATAGGACTTATCTCACTGTCTGTATATAGGACTTTCTCTCACTGCTCCTATATTTGAAGTTCTCTCACTGTCTGTATATAGGACATATCTCACTGTCTCTGTATAGGACTTTCTCTCGCTGCCTCCATATAGGCCTTTCTCTCACGGCCTCTATATATGACTTTCTCTCACTGTCTCTATATATGACTTTCTCTCACGGCCTCTATATAGGACTTTCTCTCACTGTCTCTATATATGACTTTCTCTCACTGTCTCTATATAGGACTTTCTCTCGCTGTCTGTATATATGACTTTCTCTCACTGCCCCTATATAGGACTTTCTCTTACTGCCTCTATATTTGACGTTCTCTGACTACCTCTATATAGGACTTATCTCACTGTCTCTATATAGGACTTTCTCTGACTGTCTCTTTATAGAACTTTCTCTCACTGCCCTGCCCTGTATATAAGACTTTCTCCCGCTGCTTCTATATAGGACTTTCTCTAACTGCTTCTACATAGGACTTTCTCTCACTGCATCTGTATTGGACGTTCTCTCACTACCTCTATATAAGACGTTCTCTCACTGCACTGGCCTGCCAGTCCACCTTGCAAATGGCTACTGTTGCTATAGCGATTACATTTAATAACCGCGTACATTCGGTCGGTATGTCGTCCGTCTCCGTTGTAACGGCTAAAAATGTGTGCCCTGGCTATCGCAGCTTAGAGAGGATACTGGTGACCTGTTCTCTTCCCTGCAGCCTTGTCTTTACGGATATTTCTGAAACCAGGTAGGAAGCCCAGCGTTTATTTGATAAATCCCGTTAAAAAAGAGAAATACCTGGATGGATTAGTCACGTGGCAGTATTAGGGCAAGACGACGGAGCCCATCAATGCCCACGCTCTTAGGCATGGCACGTGATGATAATGATGATGAAGATGATGTTGGTGATGATGATGGTGATGATGATGATGATGTTGGCGATGATGATGATGACGATGATGATGTTGTTGTTGCTTAGCACTTAGCTTAGCGGTCGACAGGCTGAAAGGATAAGAGCGATCTAACTGTTTAATCTTCCTGTGCGCTGGTGGCGAGGTAGTGGGTTCATCCCCTACACCAGCCACGTGATCTTCAACGTTGACTACTCGTTCAGAAAGCAATGGCAAACTACTGAACTCAAAACTGACTAGAACATAAACCTGGGGTTGATAGCAACGTTCTGGAAAAGACACGCAATTAAAAAAAACCACGAGATCAGCGTGCCGAAAGGATAAGAGCGCTCGCTTTTAAACTTCCGGTGTGCTGAAGCAGAGGTGGCTGGTTCAACGCCTGCCCTACACCAGTCAGCTGGATTAAAATGTTGATTTCTCGTTCCTGACTTGGGGACGTACATTACAAATACCCCAGAAGTCGGAGTGGGTTCGCCTGATGGCGAGATGATATTTTGAAAGCTAATCCGCGCGCAAAATTCAGTCCAGTCCACTAGACATTGAGTTCAAAGCGAACAAACATGCACACACATACATACATACACGCACACACGCACACACACACACACACTTGCTTGCTTGCTTGCTTACTTACTCGTACCTAGCTTCCATACATAAACCATCTGCCAAATGTACTTCTTTAACGTATCTGGGTCCTTGAATTCCCCCCCCCCCCCCCCCATACACAGAGAGAGAGAGAGAGCACGAGATACATAGATAGAGAGAAAGCGAGAGTGAGCACGAGATACATAGAGAGAAGAGAGAGAGAGAGAGAGAGAGAGAGAGAGAGAGAGAGAGAGAGAGAGAGAGAGAGAGAGAGAGATAGAGAGAGAGAGAGAGAGAGAGAGACTACTATGAAAGCCAGTCACTACATTTGAATGTAGAGTACTTCTGGTGTTTTGTGCCCGGCCTCAAGGACTCCCCAATTACCGCCACTTCTGTTACCACATGCAGGATGTTTCACTGCATTCACATCTGTGGCTCAAAACTGGTGGCCTTTTGGTGGTCTCTTTTTGTGTTGTCAGATCGGCGTCAGGTTGTGTACATTATTTGTTAGCGTACGATCCCGTGTGATCCGGCCTTGGGCACTCGCGGGACGACACACAGCGTCGGCCGGTTCATTCAGGTGTGTTATCCTTGACTGTACTGTATTAATTCATGGAGTAGGACGGCTTTATATGAGGGAGCTGTTCACTTCTGAGGTATTTCTGACTTAAGATAGCAGTTGCAGATGTGTTAGTGTGTGTCTGTCTGTTTGTCTGCCTGTTTGTGTGTGAGTGTGTGTTAGTGTGTGTCTATCTGTCTCTGTGTATGTGTGAAGTGTCAAATCGTGAAGTAGGAATGATTTATTAACTGATATCATTGTACGGTAGGCTGTGTAAAGATGGCCTAGCACTCAAGCTATACTATAACTGACTCATGCAGTACCCAGCGACTCATCATGCGTCTGTTGGTTATCCCAGACGTGAAATGGGGGTAGCACAGTGGCTAGCACTTCTGTCTGCCCGTCCGGTGGTTTTGTGTTCGATTCCCCCCAATTAAGGTGGACGTGTCTACGTGACCCTGGCTCCCAGGTCGACCCAGTTAATACGAGCACCAGGAAGTGTCCTGGGAGGTAAAAGCGTACAGTGTGACACTGACCACATCACTCATCCAGTGCCGATTGGTCGATAAAAATAGTCCTGTCCTTATGTTTTTTTTAAAGATATAAAGTACCAACTACTTTGTGACAGAAAGGTATAAAGTACCAACTACTTTGTGACAGAAAGATATAAAGTACCAACTACTTTGTGACAGAAAGATATAAAGTACCAACTACTTTGTGACAGAAAGATATAAAGTACCAACTACTTTGTGACAGAAAGAGATAATGTCCCAACTACTTGTGACGGAAAGAAATTAAGTACCGACTACTTTGTGACAGAAACATATAAAGTACCAACTACTTGTGACAGAAAGGTATACATTACTAACTAATTGTGACAGAAAGATATAACGTACCAATTACTGGTGACTGGAAGATATAAATTACCAATTGTTTGTGACAGAAGGATGTAAAGTACCAACTACTTGTGACAGAAAGATATAACGTCCCAACTACTTGTGACAGAAAGATATAACGTCCCAACTACTTGTGACAGACATAAAAAGTACCAAGTGTTTGTGATAGAAAGATATAAAGTGACAATTACTTGTGGCAGAAAGATATAAAGTACCAACTGTTTGTGGCAGAAATATATAGAGTAACAATTATTTGTGATAGAAAGATATAAAGTACCAACTACTTGTGACAGAAAGATATAAAGTACCAACTGCTTGTGACAGAAACATATATAGCAACACTTATTTGTGATAGAAAGATATAAAGTACCAACTACTTGTGACTGAAAGATATAAAGTACCAAGTGTTTGTGACAGAAAGATATAAAGTAACAATTATTTGTGATAGAAAGATATAAAGTACCAACTACTTGTGACAGAAAGATGTAAAGTAACAACTACTTGTGACAGAAAGATATAAAGTAACAACTACTTGTGATACTAGTTAAACAGTTTCAACAGACACGAACGTGGTAATACCATATTCGCCAAGACGTTGACACTTGGTTGCATAAATTAGACTTGGCTAAAGGCAGTGGGCACCTGAGCTCATTAGTGCATGTAGAGACAACCATAATGGGATCATCATCATCAAGTGCCGTGCCGACTGGCGTAGGCGTTCATGACTCTCCACAGATTTCGGTCTTTGGTTTCTGGATCAACTCTGCTGTTGATATTCCTCCATGCCACCGTCGCAATCCATCCAGCATCATTTCTCGGGTCTGCCTCTGCCTCTCCACTAAAACCGGGGTAGCCTAGGCGATAAGTATCAACAAGTGGCGACCCGGTGAATCAATTAAGTTACCAGATGACGTCCAGAAGGGGTCGTGGGTGATAAAATAGGTCATGGTGATTGTGCGTGCAGTGGTCGTGGTTTGTTTGTTTTTCGTTACCTCGCTTCGGTAAATGTAGGAAGGGAAGAAGCTGATTTGGTTACGGGTAACGTGAACTACAATGCGTGGTCTCTTATGTGCTGTTAAATGGTCGGCATTGTCTGTCATGTGAAACGACATTTTATAAGGTAATTACTGGTTTATGGTTTTGTTTCTTGTGATTAGAAGAACAACTTAGCAAGATTAGTCTGTGGATTTGGCTCGTGTGATTCGAAGAACTGAAACCGCGTAAGGGATATATTTATAGGTTTTGCTCGAGTGGTTCACAGACCTGAAATTATGTAAAGTTGTATCTAATTTGTGATGTTTGCGTGTTTTGGGGAAGCAAAATTGCAGTAAGTTGTATTTTCTAAGTTTCAGCTCGTGTGATTAAAAGTCAAAGACGTTAAGCTGTGGTGTGTCAAGCTCATATATTTTATCCGTGTGATACGAAGAACTACATTACAGTAAAAGCATATCCAGGATATGGTTGTTGCTCGGGTATTTAGAATAATGACAACATCAGAGATATTGCGCAATCAAATGGAATACCACTATCCAGTACCACCCATCGGGCGTTGGAGCATCTTTATTCCTCACCAATACGCGTGGTGGATAAAATGGAAGATGATGATGAATTAGAGCTGAAACTTAGTAAAATGTGTCCAGTTGATATGATATGAATAACTACAATTTACTTCTCTTGATAGTGAGTCAATCCACACAGACTCGTAATTGACCAAGTAAACAACGCACGGTGTGTGCAAGATAACCATCTGGTGTCAAGCAACATTTTGTACCAGATGTCTGCTGTGTTGTCGAATAAACCCACTTGATCAGCTCCCAGCACGCCTGATATAGACATCATTCTGAGGCTAAGAGGTTTATAACAATGGAAACAGCCAGTGGCATCTGGAAAATTCTCAAGTAAATTTAGAGCTGGGGTAGAGGTCTTTAAAACTGCAGCAATAACGCTTTTGACAGATAAATATAGGAAACACAAAGCTTCCAAAATGTTGTTGACAGATAAATAAAGGAAACACAAAGCTTCCTAAATGTTGTTGACAGATAAATAAAGGAAACACAAAGCTTCCAAAATGTTGTTGACAGATAAATAAAGGAAACACAATGCTTCCTAAATGTTGTTGACAGATAAATAAAGGAAACGCAAAGCTTCCAAAATGTTGTTGACAGATAAATAAAGGAAGCAAAAAGCTTCCAAAATGTTGTTGACAGATAAATAAAGGAAACACACAGCTTCCAAAATGTTGTTGACAGATAAGTATAGGAAACACAAAGCTTCCTAAATGTTGTTGACAAATAAATAAAGGAAACACAAAGCTTCCTAAATGTTGTTGACAGATAAATAAAGGAAACAGAAAGCTTCCAAAATGTTGTTGACAGATAAATAAAGGAAACGGCAAAGCTTCCAATCTGTTGTTGACAGATAAATAAAAGAAACGCAAAGCTTCCAAAATGTTGTTGACAGATAAATAAAGGAAACACAAAGCTTCCTAAAAGTTGTTGACAGATAAATAAAGGAAACACAAAGCTTCCTAAATGTTGTTGACAGATAAATCAAGGAAACACAAAGCTTCCAAAATGCTTTTGACAGATAAATCAAGGAAACACAAAGCTTCCAAAATGCTGTTGGCAGATAAATCAAGGAAACACAAAGCTTCCAAAATGCTGTTGGCAGATAAATCAAGGAAACACAAAGCTTCCAAAATGCTGTTGGCAGATAAATCAAGGAAACACATATGTTCCCTTACCGATGCGAAGTATGGTGTCTCGATACTGAAGAGTAAAACAGCTCAGAGTTAGGAGGCATAAGAGCAGCACTCCATGGACCAAGTCAGAAATCCAAAAGTGTTGTCATGCAACGGATTTCTTTACATGCAGTATACATAAAAATAAAGAGGCTGACAGATTGGCAAAGCAAGATTGGCGATTACTTCGACCTGATATTGTCATAAATTATGATGAAGCCAAGAGATTGATAAGAAACAACATTATTTAGTCTAAACCCGCTCCATGTGAGAGGAAACAACACATAGATTTCAACAAGCTGACGTTTGACTGCGGCTTTCTTTAAATATATTCAGGTTGATATTTGAAGGTGTGTGAAGAAGAAGAAGAAGAAGAAGAAGAAGAAGAAGAAGAAGAAGAAGAAGAAGAAGAAGAAGAAGAAGAAGAAGAAGAAGAAGAAGAAAATAAATATAGAAGAATAAGATGAGCAGAAGTAGAAGATAAAAGAAGAAGAAGCAGTAGAGGATCAACAGCGAAGTGGGAATCAGAACACCGAGGCCACCAAAAATGTTATGCATATTACTAACTCAACCGAAGTAAGCAAGAAGCAATCTCCACACAAGACATAAGTGGCTATAATACCACTCGTTCAGTAAACTAAAGACGGGAGATGCTGGCGGGTGCAGCTGTGGACTGGAGAAATAACGGCGAAATACTTGCTGCCGGAGTGTCCATTCTTATATATGTTCGCACACTCTTCTTATGCAAACTAACACCCTCTTCTTATACAAATTCTCACCCTCTTCTTATACAAATTCTCACCCTCTTCTTATACAAATTCTCACCCCCTTCTTATACAAATTCTCACCCTCTTCTTATACAAACTCTCACCCTCTTCTTATACAAACTAACACCCTCTTCTTATACAAATTCTCACCCTCTTCTTATACAAATTCTCACCCCCTTCTTATACAAATTCTCACCCTCTTCTTATACAAACTCTCGCCCTCTTCTTATACAAATTCTCACCCTCTTATACAAACTCTCACCCTCTTCTTATACAAACTCACACCCTTTTCTTATACAAACTCTCACTCTTTTCTTATACAAACTCACACCCTTTTCTTATACAAGCTAAAACTGTTTTATTTTGTAATACACACTCACACCCTCTTGTTTTATATAATCCCATACCCTCTTCTTATAGGGAGGGGGAGGGGAGCTGCGTGGTCTCGAGGTATGGTGTCCGCCTCGAGTGCTGGAGGTCCCGGGTTCAGGCCCCGGTGAGGACTGGGATTTTTTTTCACGTGGACTTCTAGTAATAAAATTGCCCCTGGTCTCTGGGTAGTGAGATCGGACGTCCGTGTGTACTGTTGCGCACGTAAAAAATCCCTTGGCAGTTGGAAATGGAAAAAAAAATAGCCCAACGGCGCTGTCCGGGCAAAATTTCGAGATAAAAATCCACCCAAAGTATTTCAGGATCCTCGCCGGTGCTACGGAGTTCGTGCACGAAGCTGAGTTTCTCCAGACTTAGGTTTGAGTTAGGAGGAGAACGGAGCACTTATGGGTTACACCCTTGTGCCTTGATGTTGATCCATCGACTAAACTAGACTAAACCCTTTTCTTATAGGATGGGAAGTCATTAAGTAACAGGAATTTTACGAATAACGCTTTTACTTTTTACTATAGTTCCCCCATACCAACCCTGCACAGTCGTCACTTACGGCATGCTTGTTAGGGTACTACGTCACAATCATGTGCTTCCTTTATGGGTTGCGCATCACAGGGAAAACATATTCCTGTTGCACTATGTAAACGCCAGTTTCACGGCTGTCAAGTGCCCCATTGACCTGTTTGGCGATGACGTGGTTTTCAGAATGCCTGTTTCACTGCCCGTGTCTTCTGTGGGTACTAATGCATTTCTCTTGTTCAAGTTTTATCGGCTGCCGCTGGATGTTCTGTTCTGTTTCTACAGCTTCATACGTACAATCTTTATTGTCTACTTAAATAAGTTATATGTCCCGTCGCGAAACTTCATGTTTACACGTATTTGCTGTTTTCTTATATGTCCTATCTGTATAACTTCATGTGTCTAAGCTTTGTTGTCTTCTTATATGCCCAGTCTCCACAATTTCAAGTGTACAAGCTTTGTTGTCTATTTGCATGCCCTATCTCTAAACCCCATGCGAATACATCTTTGTTGTCTTCTTATATGTCTTTTCTCTACAACTTCGTATGTACTGTCTTCTTATAACGTCTTATATTTCCAGTCTCTATAACTTAATGTGTACAAGCGTTGTCTCCTTATTACATGCCCTGTCTTTACAACTTCATATATACACATTTATGTTGGTTTCTTAAAAGCCTTGTCTACACATTCGCCGTTAATAACTTCACGGTGCTCTTTGCTGAGTGTGAAGATTTTCGCCAGCTTATTTCTCTGCCTAGCTTGTTCATTGTTCTGCCTAGCTTGCTATTGTGTGAAGGTCGGTTTAAGAATGTTAATAGTGGGATAGTAACAATGGGATAGTAACAATGGGATAGTAACAATGGGATAGTAACAATGGAATAGTAACAATGGAATAGTAACAATGGGATAGTAACAATGGGATAGTAACAATGGGATATTAACAATGGGATAGTAACAATGGGATGGTAACAATGGGATGGTAACAATGGGATAGTAACAATGGGATAGTAACAATGGGATAGTAACAATGGGATAGTAACAATGGAATAGTAACAATGGGATAGTAACAATGGGATAGTAACAATGGGATAGTAACAATGGAATGGTAACAATGGGATGGTAACAATGGGATGGTAACAATGGGATAGTAACAATGGGATGGTAACAATGGGATGGTAACAATGGGATGGTAACAATGGGATAGTAACAATGGGATAGTAACAATGGGATGGTAACAATGGGATGGTAACAATGGGATGGTTGGGATAGTAACAATGGGATGGTAACAATGGGATAGTAACAATGGGATGGTAACAATGGGATAGTAACAATGGGATGGTAACAATGGAATAGTAACAATGGGATGGTAACATTTTCCCCCGTTCGCTCGCTTTGAACTCAAGTGTAGTCCAAACACGTGCTACTACATCTAGTACAGTGGACTATAATGTTTTGCGTGTGCATTAGCTTTCTAGAGATGGTCCCCCGCAGGCCACAATTTGGGAACTATTGTAGTATGATTCTTTAACAGTGCTGTCAAGTACGTGACAGTACAAACTGTGACACAATTAACTATAACACAGCAGGGTTATCTAACTGTATACAGATTATCTTGGGTAGATACCAGATTATGGCAGTCAATTTTTTGTTGCGTAATTGACAATTCAAGTTAAGTGTACGCGACCTCAGTGTTGATGCGTAATTGTTATTTTGGTGAGGCGTTATTATGTGGGTAGGTGGTGAAGTGAGTTTCGGAGCAGCCGACAGGTAGTTGTTGCTAATGGTTTCAGTACTCACAAAGTATGATGAGAAAGGTGAAGGCAGGCGTGCTTCGGGGAAAGTGGCTGTCTTTAATTCATCAATCAAAAGTAGTGAGCATCTGTTAGATTTGGTTTTCTCCAAGGACATGCTGGTGTGGTGGGAAACGAACAGTCAGACAGATTGGCTGTGTGTGTGCACCCTTTGGTGGGGTGTTGGTGCATGCTAAGGCAGGTGTGACCGGGTCCCATTGGAATCGTGTTTATGGTGCAGGCGAACAGTTAGATCATCACGGCTCGGAGAGAATGGTGCTGCAGGAAGTGATGTCGTCAATCTATTTTCTTCTTGGGCCTCCTCTTGCTCTCGTATCAGATCTTCTTTCGTGTAACGTTAGCGCTGGCAACTGATGGTGTTGCCTTCCATTATACCAACGAGCTGGCCAAAAGGCTGTAACGGCTTTAAGTTCCCTGGCAGTGATATGTCTGTGGTGTTGATTGAGCTTTCTATCGGGGAAGCTGTGGCTGATTGGAAAAGGGGGGGGGGGGGTGCAATGGCTGGTAGGTTCGGGTATCTGTGGCTGGGAGGTTCGGGTTTCTGTGGCTGGGAGGTTGGGGAGCTGTGGCTGGGAGTTTCGGGTATCTGTGGCTGGGATGTTGGGGAGATGTGGCTGGGATGTTGGGGAGCTGTGGCTGGGAGGTTGGGGAGATGTGGTTGGGAGGTTGGGGAGCTGTGACTGGGAGATTGGGGTATCTGTGACTGGGGAGACTCGGTAGCTGTTACTGAGAGGTTCTGCAGTTGGTACTGAGGGGTTTGGGAGCTGTGACTGGGAGGTTCGTGAGCTGTGGCTGGGAGGTTCGGGAACTGTGGTTGGGAAGTTGTTTGTTTTTTTTTCGGGGTGGGGGGGGGGGGGTTGTGGTAGATCTGGGGATGGGAGGTTGCGATGCACGTCTCGGGAATCTCCCTCCCCCCTCTTCCTCCAAGATCTATTGATATATAAGTAAAATCACTCTGCCTTTTGATCTCATGAATAGTTAGCTAAGATATTTAGCCTTCTCTGATAAGGTCAAAAAGAAAAGGAGGGGGAAAAAGAAGAAAGGATGTCCGAACGAACTCCGTAGCTCCAGAAATTACCCCTAGGAGTCTCCAAAAATTTACCCAGGAACCGAAGAACGCAGCCTGGAATCAAACCCACAACCTTCAGAGCCTCAGTCAGACGTCTTGACCACTTCGCCATGGAGGTATTAAGAGGTATTAAGAATAGGAAGAACTCCGAATCACTGCGGCCCAAACCAGTACACTAACTGCTGCGCCTTGTTAGCCATCACCATCATCATGTGCCATGCCGGTAAACGTGGGCGGTCATGTTTCGCCATCTCACACGATCACCAGAGTCGTGGATCAGCTTTGTGTTCTTGTCTCGACCATACCACGTGACCAATCCATCCAAATATTTACTTCTCTGCCTTCCTTTTGTTCTTTTCCCTCTCAATCTTGCCAGTTGTTACCAAGTTCTCCAATTTATTTCTTCTCATAACGTGTCCAATAAAAATTGTGACTCTGTACGTCTAATTTCTATAATCAGTTTACGGTTTTCATTTTATCTTGTAAAACTTGGTCATTGATTTTTCTGTCTGTCCGTGCATTTTCTGTTAGTAATGGAAGTGATGCTAAATTAATTCCAAAGCATGCTCTGACCTTGGGGCGTGACTTTCACTGACACATCTGTGGGTGTCTCTGCCAGCAGCCTCCTCTTGTTGCAGGGGGGGGGGGGGGCGGAGGCGGTGGTTGACTTGACACTCGTTGACTGAACTCGTTATGGTGCAGTTACAGTTAGATGGGCGACATGAAGTCCGTGTGCAATCTTAACTGTTAGTAACTTTAGATTAGACATGTTACATTGCGTCCATTAAGTCCGTATGCGCAATGGCTTTATGTGTATAATTATTTTAGTGGAGCACTCTACTGAGTACGCATTATGTGTGTGGTGATTTCGGGCACAAGCGTGGGGGAAAGTTAAAGCCGTTGGGATGCGTATAAAGGAATACACTCTACCACACCTCGGGTACCACCACCCTCTGTGCTGGTTTTACTGAACCCCTGGCAAGAAGACTTCAGCCGTACCTCCACGTCATACACCTGGGATACATGATCATCGTTGGCCTCAACCTTACTGGCAGGGGATTCTGGGAGTTGGCGGCCCCTAGCGATCAGAAATGCATCAGCACACCCAGCAAATCATGAGAAACAATGTCCACGGAATGCGCACCAACTGACTGGACAAAGTGGTTCTAATGTCCGCCAAATCCAATTCCTTCTAGAATACAGGTTCAAATGTTCACCGAACGAAAATCCTACTTAATGAAAATTCGGTTCAAAAGTCAAAACATACAGTAAATGACCGAAAATCTGACTAAACGACAGCTCGGTTCAAACGTCAAAACTCACAGTAAACGACCGAAAATTTGACTAAACGACAGCTCGGCTCAAACGTCCACGACGTGCAGTAAACGAACTACTGGTTATGCGAAGTAAAAGCCATGCTCCAGGTGTTTCTTTTTCAAAACTAAGAAAGATACTGAAAGTTCCCGATGTGCAACACCGCAGCACCAGGGAACACATTCCCCCAGGCTTGTAGGTGGAGCATGTCACAGCGGCTGCCAAATGGAACATTTCTTAGCTAGGAAATTCATTTGGTGGTCTCACTCACACGCGTGTGGGCGTCATCAAAGGCAATGCTTGGCTATAGTCTGTTTTCTTTTGTCTTCCCCAATATAAAATTCCATATCTCAGTAACCAACTGAGGGAAAGTGATGTGATTTAGCATATAACCTTATCATTATGTCCACCCAACAAAAACTTTTTTTTTTCCCCCGGAGATTGTACAGCAGATTTCAAAGTTTGTTTATATGCGATATATAATTTACGGGTCAGATATGAAGAGCACATTATGAAATGTATTACGTCTTCACACGGAAACATTAACGTTGAATAGTTAATTTTCTCGTGGGACATGGGATTGGCCTTATGACAAGAGCCTCGCGAAGCGGAACGGGGCATTACTGTAAAACAAGTTTGTTAGCGAGAAATCACTAGTTTTTCACCAAAACATCAAAGAAATGTCGCCGCTTTCCATGATTTAAGTTGCTTTTGGACCTATCAAAGACATTTTCCTTTGGTGGGGGTAAATATAAGACGGCAGGAAACATTTCATAACGATGCAACAGACAGTTTTCAAAATAATTTATCGTGAATGAAGGCATTCATTTCTGGACAGACTATAGTAAATTCATGTGGTAGTCTCACTCGATCGCATAGCGCGTGGGCATCATCAAAGTCCGAACTCTGCGAATTGGAACCAAGCAGCCTCTCCCCCCCCCCCCCCCCCCCCCCCATGTTGCTGCCTGGAGTTCATGGTATGTTACATGCACGGAAGTGAAGTTAAGCAGCCATGTGTAGGATGTGACGATTCCTTGAGTGAGCTCATTTTCAGAGCGCCATGTGTCGGCTTCGCATTGATGGAAGCTTCCTTAAATGGCAGGGAATGCCCATGGTCTGCCCCTGGCTTTCCCGAGGGTTGACCAGCATGCAACAGCCAACGGGCCAGTGATGTGTCAACGGTACATAGAGGAATAAAGATGACTTTGGCAGTACTTTACTGCAATACGTTCTATAAAATATCGGGATGCCTAACCCGGTAAATTCTGCAGACGTCGGATTTGTCGGCTGAAAGATGCAAATATAGCAGTTCTGCCTTAAACTTACACAAAACTCGGAGGAACAGTGAGGAAGATAATAAAGCCCATAAACGGGCACTCTTCCGCTGTGTATGCTTCAATTCGACATCGCAAGGCCCAAGAGGAACACAATTAGATGAGCTGAGATGATGACGAAGAAGAACTATTATACGCACGCGTAATGATGTCATACGTATAAATGTTATACTGCGTCCATTATTGCCATATGCATAATGGCTTTAGCCGTATACATTAAGTTCGTGTGAAGTTTTAACCATGATTAACGTTTGATTCATACACGTTACAGGGTGGTCAGTAAGTCCGTATTACGATACCTCTAGATAGATGCATGCATCTTACAGTGTGCATTAAATTTGTGTACATAATAAACGGCTACCCATTTAATGAAACGGACTCGACCTCATATCATCAAAGTTAACACAAAGCGGAATGCTTCCAAATTGTCCGCAGATGATTTCGAGCCCTCGACTTGGTGTGAAAGTGAATTGTGAGACACGTTCACTGCACTACGCCACAGCGTCAGGGGTATGCGTCCTCGGCAAACACCCACCTGAACAGTTTGCAATCACACACACACACACAGGCGTGCGCGCGCACACATGCACACCACGTCTTTATCAGACACCCTGATCCTCATCTCATCTCATCTCATCATGTTCCTCTTGTACATTGCGGTGTCGAGGTGAAGCATACACAGCGGGAAAGTGCCCGTTTATTTGCACACTGATCATATCAGACAAATTTCTGGATGTATCGCTTTGATAGTTTAAGGTTCTTCATATTTACCCCCTGGCAGTTTGAAGTTCTTAAATGCCATAGGTGTCCTTACTTAACAAAACATTCATGCTTGAATTCTCAAACCTATCGGAAATACACAACCTGAGGCAACCGAGTGTAACTTCACTTTAGAGACGACTGTAATTTCTCATACCTCTATTTAGACTGTTTTCTTATTGATGTTCAAACTGGACAATAAAATAAGTGCTGACGTGTCATTCCTCCAGCCGTTCTCATGGTGAAGAACGCATCCAGGGGTATGTTAGCTTAGATACAGTCCAACAGTTGCCAATAGGACAACGACAGCTCGGGTTCGTGGTTTACAGTTGTAGGGTGTCAGTGCGATTGTGTGCAGTGTTAGGCGTGGGGTATTAGTGCGGTATTAGATCTCTGCAATGGTGCATAGTGAGTATCGTTGGCATTATTTGTAGGCTGGTTGGTGATAGTTTACCAGTGTTTTATCATAGTTTACCAGTTTTGTCATAGTTTACCAATGTTTTGTCATAGTATACCAATGTTCTGTCATAGTATACCAATGTTTTGTCATAGTTTACCAGTTTTATCATAGTTTACCAGTGTTTTATCATAGTTTACCAGTTTTATCATAGTTTACCAGTTTTATCATAGTTTACCAGTGTTTTATCATAGAGCAAAGAGAGAATCCCCGCCGGTTGAGATCCAATGGTTTACAGCATTCATTTTACAACGTTTTCTTCTGTGTTTTCACAACGTAAATGTAACAATCATGATATAACTGGTTGTCGTTCGCCCGCTATGAACTCGAGAGTAGTTCACGCTGGACTGATTTGTACACGTGGGCCAGCTTTCCCTATTACCAGTGTCCCTTGCCATCAGGCGAACCAACTCCGACTTATGAGGTCAGTGGTACCTCGGGTTACAACTTAATTCGTTCCAGAACTCGGTTCGTAACCTGAAACGTTCGTAACCCGAAACATTGAAATCAATGAAATAAAGACAACCCGTTTCAAGATGAAAGTATCGTTCTTTTTATTAACATCCGGTCGTTTACCTGACAAAACGCAAAGAATACGTGTACTTCACGTATTAAATAAAGAGAAAGAAAACAACCAAATGAGTTAAATGTAAAATAAAAAGAGATTTAGTCTGTCTTTATTACCAAGAAAACGATCATGGGAAATTTGTCACTTTCTTTGTTATTCTGAATCATTAGTTTCAGGAGTATCTTGTCGCTGTTTCTTGGCAGCCGACTGGGAATCTTTCTGTACCAAGAAACTATCAAGGGAAATTTGTCGCTTTCTTTGCTGGAGAATCTTTCTGGAGTGGGCCAACGTGTTATCATTCATCAGGTTTACTGCTCTGTTAGCAACAAGTTTGTTTGGATGATGGTTCACAATGAAGTCTTCGACCTCTGCCCACTTGCTGCAAATTTCTTTAATCCTGGCAGTTGAAACGGTCACTGACTCCTCATCATCGGACGACTGCTCCTCCTTTAATGTCTTTAGCTGTTCATTCTGAAGATCCACATCTATAGTACAATTTGTACTGTACGCGATCGTTTGTCTCCAACGTTACACCTCTCTCTCTCTCTCTCTCTCTCTCTCTCTCTCTCTCTCTCTCTCTCTCTCTCTCTCTCTCTCTCTCTCTCTCTCTCTCTCTCTCTCTCTCTCTCTCTCTCTCTCTCTTGCCTTCGTTCGTAACCCGAGGCACTGTTCGTTACCCGAGACATAAAATTTTCGAAGTTGTTGTTCGTGACCTGAGGCGTTCGTAACCCGAGGTACCACTGTACTTGTACATTACGCCCACAAGGACGAGAAGTCAACGCTTTAGTCAAACTGACCAATGTAGGGGTTTAACCTGCTACCGCGCCATCAGGACACCGGAAGTTTAAAAGTGAGCGCTCGTATCAATTCGGCCACGCTGACCTCTGATAGCTTTGCATGACCAACATGCAAAAGAGAGGCCGTTGCTCCAACTCACCAGTAAACAAAAACATGACCTGGTGAAAAGGAAGAAACGGTGTCACATAAATATGGGAGGACAGGGGTGAAGTAGCGACGTGACATAGCGAAGAAACGTGGCAGCAGAGACATGGGAGGACAGGGGTGAAGTAGCGACGTGACATAGCGAAGAAACGTGGCAGCAGAGACATGGGAGGACAGGGGTGAGGTAGCAACGTGACATAGCGAAGAAACGCGGCAGGAGAGACATGGGAGGACAGGGGTGAAGTAGCGACGTGACATAGCGAAGAAACGTGGCAGCAGAGACATGGGAGGACAGGGGTGAGGTAGCAACGTGACATAGCGAAGAAACGCGGCAGGAGAGACATGGGAGGACAGGGGTGAAGTAGCGACGTGACATAGCGAAGAAACGTGGCAGCAGAGACATGGGAGGACAGGGGTGAGGTAGCAACGTGACATAGCGAAGAAACGCGACAGGAGAGATATGGGAGGATAGAGAGAGGAAAGGTGACAACCTGAAATAAAGAAGAAACATGGCAGCAGAGACATGGGAGGATAGAGAGAGGAAAGGTAACAACGCTACAAAGCAAAGAAATATGGTAGAAGAGATATGGGAGAGATTGGAATGCACACTAATTAACCCCAGGGTCACAAACACACGTGACAAGCGGCGGCACGTGATGTCTGTATTCTTATTGTACCGATAAAGAGGATACGATACCAGAGCCCTGTTTATAATTATGTTCCCGGTTGCATCTTATTCATTGTGGCTTCGTTGAAGTTTTCAGTGTCCACTTCATGAGGATTTTCAGTGTAACTGCCAGCTGTGCTTTATTTGCTCAATTCTGTACCGCTTCGAGGGAAGGCCAGGCGGACACATAATCAAAACTGCTACTGGTGACATTAGTATTGGACTCTTCGCTGGCTGTTGAAGATGAGGACGTAGCACATATGGGAATATCCTGAGTGCTGTGATGTCAGCTCAATTCTGTGCCCGGTATTATGTAATTTACCGTGCAGTTAAAGTTAGTTGAATATCCTTTACAGGACGTCGCAGTCATCGTCAACCCAGCGTTTTTGTTTGGGGGTTATTTGTGATTTCTTGACAAGCTTAAATTCAGTAGTTTGCCATTGCTTTCTGAACTACCGGCACTCATACCTGTGTGTTTGAACAGCGCTAAGCGGTCGGTCTGCTTCCAAATCGTCCGCTGCTGTGTTTCGAATGTGGTATGCGGGAGTACGAATTGCATTCGTAGCCCCTTGGCCATCGAGCCTTCACTTAGTTAGTATCCTGGTAAAACTGGTTGTATATCTTTTCTGGCTGTTGGTGTGTCGAGACTCCTGTCTGTTCCACTTCTCACGTGGTGCAGTCGGGAGCATTTTGTATGATATTCACAGGCACAGGAACGGAGAATTTTGGGGACGACATGTTGCCGTGAAGTTGAAACTACGACTAACTAACTATATCCTGCCGTTGGGGATCTCCAACTGCAGTTTAGATTCAGTTCGAAACAAAACCTAGGTTTGGACCAACCAAAAATGAATCGTAGAAAATGGGAAGTAGGGGTGTGTCACAGGTATGACCTAAAAGTTGTTAGCAGACGTGTTGTATTATATATCAAATTAAAGCAGGTTGCTTAGGGAAAACTACTGTAGTGATATTTTAACTGAGGCAACATTTCAGATTGACAACATTTCGGCCATGTCATATCCATATCATGTTCCCATACCATGTACCCACATCATGCACCCACATACCTTTCCTTTTTCCCAAGAAACCAGCATGCCCCGGGGGTAAAATATCCATCGAATGTTCCCTATCTTTGATTTTTTAAAAGTTTTATTGAAGACTGCCACTCTGCACAAAAGATGCGTGTGTTCACTCTGCTTAGCATGTTCTGTGATTCCGTTACAATCACGACAGTCTGTCCTCCAGTCAGCGGAATGCCGCAATGACTGCCTCCACCTGCATCCTCAAACTATAGTAGTATCATACCCCGGGGTCTCTTGCACTAAACACCGCCCATTAACCTTCTCTGTGAACCCCCCAGGAAATGCTATCTGGAACAGGAAGCGTGTAGAGGTTGTTGGGTGAGTTGTATAACAGCGTCTTTTGACAAAGTGGTTTAGTCGCTTGTCTTGCACTCCAAACGTTCAGGGTTCGTTCTCGGATTTCGTTGTTTGGTTACCAAGTGCAGTTTTTTCAAATACTGCTGGTGGTCGTCGTGAGAACTACAGCTCGAGCTGTGTGTCGTTTTCAATAGGCCGTTCTGCGGAAAGAGACCCAGTCATATGGGATTTAAAAAAAAAAAAAATCGGTGCAACGAAGTCGACCCACCCTTTTTCAAACCCCTTTTAAGCCTATCTTTATGACTGTGTGCGTTGGAGCGTTAGAATAGATTAGGTTCCGGAGACATTTACGACTCCTCTCCTCCCCCTCTTTTTTCCCCAGCCCTTAACAGCAAAATAGTCTTAGTAAAGAACGCAACCACATGTATACACAATTCAAGATTGGTGACTCAGCCATGTGCACATGTGGTTTGACGTCGCAGACAGCAGAGCGCATACTCCAGGACTGCCCAAACTACAGGACTGCCCAAACTACAACATATTCAGGGGAACCTTCTGGCCTAGAGAGACAACAGTGGAAGATAAACTCTATGGACTGCAGAGTGAACTAAAAAAGACTGTTAGATTCATACAAGAGACAACGTTGCAGCTATAGACATCAAGCGAACGAAAGAAGAAAAAAATGCAAGAATTGAACTACAGAATATTAACAGATGCACTACGTAACGTCTGCTACCAGTCTCGTTGATCGTTTAATGTGGCTGTCACTTCTGTTGAATGATTCTTAGTATCGTTTCCTTTTCCGCGGTTCATTTTTAAATATCCACGGATGTTTGGGCCCAGGTCAGGGCGGAAGTTGAACATTTGTAAACATTACAACACGTGAGTCCAGATAAATACAAAAAACACGGACTGGCAAGCTCGGCGAAAAGAAAAACAAGAGAACCTTTTGGACAGAAATTTTTATCAGTGAACAAGAAAACCAACACACAAAAAAGTTACAAGGTGTGCTGTGACGTAAGTTTAGAAGGAATTTGAAGGAAACTTATTGTACTTTGTGTTTTGTGGCGGCATAGCGAGTGGATATATGTTTCCTTGGTGAAGCCGTCTGCTCTGCACTCCGAAGGTTGTGGGTTCGATTCCGGACTCGGACATTCGGATCATGAGTGCAGTTTTGTTTGCTCCCCCGGAGACTTCTTGGGTTCGTTTCTGAAGCTACGAAGAACGTGTTTTGTGTGATGCTTTCGGCATACTGTCCTGCGGAAAGAGACGGGGCTATAATATGGGGATAAAACCTGGTGCAATGAAGTGAATTAGCTCGCCTTTAAAAATCATACAGTCATACAGTAACAATTTATTAATTTTGTATTTATTATAATTATTAATAGTTTCTGTAATTGTACTATGGGAATGTGGCGAGGGCTCTGTGATGTGGTTCCCTGACTCAACTCAACCATCATATAACTTGTACATGTATATATTAGTATACCCACACATAGATTATTTAGATATACACAGTGGTACTACCACTCATACACGATTACCGACGTCCTGATACATTCTTAAACTCGCCTGATATTTGAACAGCCATACTTCAACTAAGTATAAAGTTTCGATTCATAGGGCCCTATGTATAAACAAAGTATCTATTCATAGGGCCCTGTGAATAAACAAAGCGTCTATTCGTAGGGCCCTGTGAATAAACTCACCCTATTACATATGATTAACTCGACTTACAATTGAATGAAGTGCCTTTGGAAAGCATTCTTCAATAGTTATTTATCTGTGCTGGTTGTATAAAAAACACAATTTATACACATTGTCTTAAGTTCCAAAACACACCACTCAAGCTTTGTTCCTACAGTAATCTGTGTTGTCAGAGTTAACACAATGATATAATATTGTGTGTTTTTATTTCAGACAATGTGAAGGCTGCAGAAATGATCACAACAAGCCTGAGCCAGCGCCAGGACCTGGTGGAGGGGCTTGATGCAGACGCCATCTTAGACTACCTTTCGCACCATGGTGTCCTTGACCCGGGCATTTTGGTTGGTCTAGGTAAGAACATTTGGGGAGCGTGTGTGCACGAGTATGTAGGTATATGTGTGTGTAAGGTTGTTTGTATGAGAGAGGGAGAGAGGTGGTATTAAAATGTATATTGAAATGCATTCTCGGTTATTGATTATCATGCACATATTTAGAGGAAACAGTATCAGTAGAGATTGGAGGACACAGTACAGAGAGTAAACATTGAGAAAACTAATTATAGTAACCTCATCAGGTTTTAAACCTGCTCCCCTCCAGTTGGTCTTAGCCTGCCATTTTAGGAACAAGTGTACATTGATGCATAGACAACTTGACACTCATACATGTCACCCAATGATTGGTCTTGTGATAGCACAAGCTTTGTGAGCTATACTGTATGCACATGTAAGCTTGTACTATATGCATATGTAAGACTACTGTATGCATATGTAAGCCTGTACTGCACTGTATGCATATGTAAGCCTGCACTGTACTGTATGCATATGTAAGCCTGTACTGTACTGTATGCATTTGTAAGCCTGTACTGTATGCATATGTAAGCCTGTATTGTATGCATATGTAAGCGTGCACTGTACTGTATGCATATGTAAGCCTGTACTGTACTGTATGCATTTGTAAGCCTGTACTGTATGCATATGTAAGCCTGTATTGTATGCATATGTAAGCGTGCACTGTACTGTATGCATATGTAAGCCTGTACTGTACTGTATGCATTTGTAAGCCTGTACTGTATGCATATGTAAGCCTGTATTGTATGCATATGTAAGCATGCACTGTACTGTATGCATATGTAAGCGTGTACTGTATGCATATGTAAGCGTGTACTGTATGCATATGTAAGCCTGTATTGTATGCATATGTAAGCGTGTACTGTACTGTATGCATATGTTAGCCTGTACTGTACTGTATGCATATGTCAGCCTGTACTGTACTGTATGCATATATGTGTGCACTGTACTGTATGCATATGTAACCTGTACTGTATGTATATGTAAGCATGCACTGTACTGTATGCGTATGTAAGCCTGCACTGTACTGTATGCATATGTAAGTGTGCACTGTACTGTATGCATATGTAACCTATACTGTATGTATATGTAAGCGTGCACTGTACTGTATGCATATGTAACCTGTACTGTATGTATATGTAAGCCTGCACTGTACTGTATGCATATGTAAGCGTGCACTGTACTGTATGCATATGTAACCTATACTGTATGCATATGTAAGCGTGCACTGTACTGTATGCATATGTAACCTGTACTGTATGTATATGTAAGTATGCACTGTACTGTATGCATATGTAAGCCTGTACTGTATGCATATGTGAGTATGTGATTCAATGTCTGCATGTGTGGAATATTCTGGAGATCAGAAGAAATAGCTGGCATGTTCCATTATTTCAGGTAACAGGTGTGAAGGAATTCACAAGTTTAAAATAATGTATTCCCTTAGTGAGTTTTCACACAGAAGCCACAAGCAATAGGTTGCATGACTCATTGCCTGGCGTATATTTCTGCATCTCGTCAGTGCATGCTGCAGAGTTATATGGTATATGAAGTGAATAAATGAATTATACTTTCTCAGAAATACTTAAAAACATAGTCACTGACATTGTTCAAATGTGGAGAACTTTTTATCCCCATAGTAATCACATTTGTTATCCCCAAGGTAATTTCTTTTGTTATCCCCACATCACAAATTAAATCACAAATACTAAAGTATTGGAAGGATCATGCTGTGTGACGGTGTGTTCCATGCTCAGTCTTCGTAGACTTAGATGGATAGGAGGATGGATGTTGGTAGAATACCAAAGGACATCTTTTTTGGTGAATTACAGACGGGTAGGAGATCTCAGGGTTGGCCCCTACTATGATAAAAAGATGTGTGTAAGCGGGACATGATTGATACAGGCATTGATAATGCACATTGGGAGCACGTCGCCACTGAACATGTTGCATGTAGGGCAACTAAATGAAATAAAGACAAAGGAGAAAATGATTGCAGATAAAGCACACACAGAGCATGAGAGACGTAAGATGATGCATGATGGTGGAAATGACCATGTTTTCACATGCATCCACTGTGGACAAAAATTTGCAGCGTGAATTGGCCTTATCAGCCACACTCGCCACCGCCATGAGTCGTAGTTATGAAGCCTTTTTGAAGCACAATGTACCAAACTATCGTCTGTCTAAGACAGAAAGGTGCCAATGCAATATCCCCACAATAATCACATTTGTTTATGTGTCTGATTACGTGTTTGTGACAGGAGTGCAGTGTCATCGGCAAAGTCCAAATCATCATGTTGCTTTTTAGAGGAGTAGTTTATGTTATGTCAAAAAGCAAGTGCACTTATATATCAACTGAAACATCTAAACATACCTATGTCCACAAAACGACAGATAATAAACAGCATATTCACACCAACCCTATACTACCAATCTCAATCTTGACATTATCCAAATCACATTTATGCAAAATCAACACCTGTGAGATGAGATGCCCGAGGAGAGCTACCAACTTAAGTCTGAGACAGAATAAGAAATGTTATCAGACAGACAGTGGGATCAACACCGTGTGCCACATTTATCAAAAAACAGAAGATCAAATGGTTTGGCCATCTTGTTAGAATGCAAGACGATCAACTACCAGCACTGGCCCTACATCAAAGATCATCTGCAACGAGAACAAGACAACCCCCGAGGAGAACATGGATTGACGACATCAAAGATCATCTGCAACGAGAACAAGACAACCCCCGAGGAGAAAATGGATTGACGACATCAAAGACATTGTACAATCACACGAAATGACACTATCCTGTGCCACACATCGGGTGCTGGAACGCCAATTATTCCTGCCCACGACGCTTGACCGAAAAAGTGGAAGATCATGATGATGAAGAGTTTGTTTGACTTGAATTGAGCTGATAATCACTTACTGCCACCTTGCTGCCTTGACAGATGATTGTTACATTATGCTACCCAAAAAATGGCAAAACTGCAACACATGGCCATAAGGCCAGGAATGGAGTCATATCTCTCTGTAGCACAAAGCCTGGGCTGAATTGTAGAGATCATCTATTGCCCTTGCAGCATGATCTCTCTCTCTCTCTCTCTCTCAGCCTGCATAGTTTACTCCAGAGGAAAGGTAGTACCATTACATCTGGGATAAGACATGCTTCAGACACTGCTGGATCAGCAAAGCAATACCCTAACTGTCTGGCTGTCAGAGCTTCCATCCTAGACCAGCTGCCAACCAAAGCTTAGGACCCAGTCTGCCCTGCCATGGCATTTAGTCTTTAGGTATTATTTCCTCTAGGATAAGGCTTGTATCCTCCCAGTTGTGTTATTTATCTATAAAACAATGGTATCTTGCAAGCATTGAGTTTATTAATGTAATCTTTATATTGCTCTGCCAGATGACAAAGCTTCCAACACCCAGCGGAACTCCGCTATTCTAAGGCATGTTGAGGAACACGGAAACACTGCGGTGGCGCTGTTCATCAATGCGCTACGTCAGTCTGGGCAACTCCATCTGGCAAGCTCTCTAGACACGGAACAGAGGATTCAACCAGTATCTGGCAGCGGGTATTTCGGCAAGGACAGGCACAAAGGTATATAAAATTGTTTTTTAGTCGGTTAATTTAATTCAGGTGGTATTGTCTGCAACCGTCCTCCATGGCGAAGGGGTTACAGACGCAATTCATACGTAATCCCGTTTACCCGGGTTCGAAACAAGCGGTGCTGATTTTTTCGAAAAAGGTATAGGTGCCGGTCGTTCAGAAAGCTATGGTAAACAAAAAGTCGCTTAAAAGTCGACAGGGTCGACTTCATTGCACCGGGTTTTTAGCCCATATGGCTCGGTCTCTTTCCGCAGCACAGAAAGCGTCGCACAAAGCACGAACTCCGTAGCTTTTAGCGACGACCCATGGGAGTCTCCGAAACATTTAACTCGTAAACCGAAGGACGTGGCCCGGAATCGAACCCACAACCTTCGGCTCACGAGTCAAACGTCAAACGGCTTGACCACTTCGCCACAGAGACTCTGGTAAACAACTGAACGTAAAGCTTGCCCAGGAATCACAAACAGCCAAAATGCTGGGGTTGACTGCTACATCCTCTGAAGGACATGCAAGTAAAAACAAATTGCCTGCAACATATTTTATGTGTTGTATTTTTCTCATTGTCCTAGGGATGGTGAATGCAGTTTGACAATCCCGACATAACCAAGTCCTAAGTTAGCTGCAGGCGGTTTGCGAGTAGATCACTTTGTGTTGATACTTGTAATGGTATGAGGTCAGCCATTCAAAAAGCAGTGGCAAACTACTTAATGTAAACTTGCTTAGAAAATCACAGACAGTAAATTCAGAGGTTGATTGCGATGTCCAGTAAGAAGGACATACAGCTAACTTAGTTGTCTTTGTCAAGGCAGGTGAAACAGATCGTGCTTAAGAGCTGTGTCGAGTTATTTCTTATGAATGGAAGTGAATCATGGACAGTGCATCTTAGTGAGACATGACTGAGAGTCAGCAGAAATGTGGTTCCGTACAGGAATTCTGAGACATCATGGACAGTCAGCATCATAGTGGGACATCACCGAGAGTCGACATAGATGTGATTGGGCAGAGTGATGAGGGTGAATATTCACTGATAGGAATCATCACATGAAGAGAACTCATCTTTATATTTATGTTCTAGCTGATCTTGCAATAAAGCTGTAGAACCAATGGATGACTTGATGTGGCAACAGATAGTTGATTAACTGTAACAACTTAAAAGTGATTTGATGCAGCACCAGATTGATGATTTATTGTCATAACCGATAAGTGACGTGCTGTAGTAACTGATAAGTGACTTGATGTAGTAACAGATAGGTGATTTATTGTAGCAACTGATAAGTGACGTGATGTAGTAACAGATAGGTGATTTATTGTAGCAACTGATAAGTGACGTGATGTAGTAACAGATAGGTGATTTATTGTAGCAACTGATAAGTGATGTGATGTAGTAACAGATAGGTGATTTATTGTAGCAACTGATAAGTGACCAGTTGTAATGGAAGTAAGTGGGGGGGCTGCGTGGTCTCGAGGTATGGTGTCCGCCTCAAGTGCTGGAGGTCCCGGGTTCAAGCCCCAGTGAGGGCCAGGACTTTTTTCCCGTGGACTTATAGTAATAAAATTTCCCCTGGTCTCTGGGTAGTGGGATCGGACGCCTGTGTGTATTGTTGCGCACGTAAAAAATCCCTTGGCAGTTGGAAATCGAACAAGAGTAGCCTAACGGCGCTGCCCGGGCAAAATTTTGAGTTAAAAATCTACCCAAAGTATTTCAGGATCCTCGCCAGTGCTATGGAGTTCGTGCACTGAGCTGAGTTTCTCCAGACTCAGGTTTGAGTTAGGAGTAGAACGGAGCACTTATGGGTTACACCCATGTGCTGTGATGTTGTTCCATCGACTAAACTAAACTAAACTAATGGAAGTAAGTATAGGACTCTTTTACATACCTGGAGGTGTATAGGACACATGGAGCAATCCCCATATTTGTATAGCCATTCGGCACTTGGTAGGTGATGTGGGGCGAGATCTCGCATGCAACCTTGACCTGCCAAGACACTTTTTGGTACTCATTTTAGAATGGGTCAGGGTCAATCTGGGAGGCCCCAACATTAAAACATTTGCCTCTGCGATTTGAACTCATGATCACTGGGCTGGTGATGAACAAGTCAGCCACTATACTACCACAGCCCCCTGAGCAGTTGTGTTAATAGGTAAATGATGAGTTAAAGCAACTGATAAGGGAATAGCTGTAACAGTTGATAAGTAACCAGTTGTAGAAACCGATAAGTGATCGGTTATAGCAAGTGACAAAAGACAAACTGTGACAATTGATAAGTGATCAGTTATAGCAACTAACAGAAGACAAACTGTGACAATTAATAGATGATCAATTATAACAGAGGATGAATGACAAACTGACAAGTCATCAATTATAGCAACTGATAAGTGACAGATGATGACAATTGATCAGTGATCAGATGTAGCAGCTGATGAGTGATTTGTAGTAACCGATAAGCAATCGGCAATCAACTGATAACTCTAAAAGTAGTAGTTGATAACCACCTATTTGTAGCATCTAGTTACAACAACTTATAAGTAACAATATTCTATGTATAAAATAAAGTAACAATATTCTATGTATAAAACAAAGAAACAATATTTGTATGTGTAATAAATGTTTTCTTTTGTCAATGTTTTCAGGAGAGCTTACCATTAGAATAGAGATTGAATCTCTGAAAATTATTGCCCCAAGAGAACCCCGCTCTGAGAAGATTGTGGACACATCTCTCCTAGGGACGCCAGGCAGACAGACACCTGATGACTCAGGTGTGGTGGTGAAAGATGCTTCAGACGAGGAAGACTTTGTGAAGCCCAGATCCTGCTGGTGTTTTTGTTTCTCCTCTAAAAGCAAAATCAAGTCTATGTCTAAAAAAGAGGCAGAAAAGCAGAGGAAAAATGAGTCACATAAGCCAGGTCGCAGGAATCAATCCTCATCTCCAGAAAAAGCATTGAAGCCTGTAGAAGAACCAAGCAAGGATACCAAAACAAAACCACACAGAACAAAATCTCAAGAGAAAACCAAGAAGGTGAAAGAACATGCCACAAAAGTTGCTGTAACAGAAAGTTCAAAGAAAGATCTTGCCAAGAGCAAAGACAAAGATAACAAGAAGTCAAAAGCCTCAAAGTCTAAATCTAAGATCTCTGGGAAACAGCCGGTGACAAATAGTGCTGATGCATCACTGCCTTCTACTGATCAGACTTCAGGTGTGAAATGTATACCCGGAGACCACGGTGCTCCTAAAATGAGTTTGGGATTGAGTCCTTCTATTCTTCAGCAGTCACGGGCTACCAAACACCAGCGTTATGTTGGATCTGGTGAGCCAATCCCAAAGCCAGATAAAGAATCCTGGGACCCAATTATCATGGAATATGATCCCAAACTGGAACTCATCAAGCTGCGAGCTGGTCAGGAGGAGCTGGCATCACCTACAAGACAATCTGGCAATACCGGTATTATGTGCGAGCAGTGGAAGTCGAACGGCAGACACTTCCAACAGAAAGCCTCACTGCTCTGTGAGAGAATTGTCCAGGTGCTTCGGACTGAAATCATCAAATACTTTGAGCAAGATCGCGGAACCCTAGTGTTAGATGTTGTGTCTGGTATTTCTTCCATTCTCGTCATCAACATCTGCATGAAGCGGGCACAAGTCAGGCGACTTCAACAAGAAATCGCCGACAAAAGCTTACTATCCAAGATGGAGGATATGTTTTTTTCTCGCGTCAATATCACTGATTTCGACATTCGGGGAGTCAATCTACGAATCGTGCTGAATGAACAAGAACTAAACACAGTTCTCACAGAACTTTCATGATATGAACTCATTATATGTTTGTCCAGTGTATTGTGTCATTTGTCAGAATTTGTTTTATATTTACACCAGTTTAACCATTTGCAGACCCCAGTATTTTGTCTCCTATATTGGACAGTGTCTTAGATTGATATCTATCCACTAGTGCAGTCCTAGTTGACTGCAGCTGTTTTTACCTCAAAGATGCATGCAAAGTAGAATATAACAATCAATATTGTATTCTGAGGCACCTGATCGCAAGCTAAGGACATTGATTATGGGGCTGGACCCTCGATCATCCATGGTTGTAATGTAAGGCACTACTTTACACACAACATACAAAGTAGCAAGGTAGTTTTATATGTCATTAGAATATCTTTGTGGATTTGGTGTTTTGGCCAAAATTATTATTCTGCATTTCTTTTTCAAAGAAAGTATCCCATTTAATTACATGTAAATCTACAAAACAGGAAATGGAATTGGTCAGTTTTGGCATGAGCACAATTATAAAGTGACAGAATGAATACAATGGCTTGACAGCCTTTATTCCCCACACCCCCTCCCCCCCCAAAAAAAATGCGTGTGCGTGCACGCACACACACACACTCGCACACAAGACATTTAACATTAAACAAATTAAAAAACAAGTGACTTAACCGAGGTCAGAAGGGTTACGGTCCAGTTCCTTAGCTAAGTGACTGATTTGCAAATAACATTTAAAACAATTTAGTTTTATTACTGTATTTTTATGTTTTGCTTGATGTTTTGCATGCTAATGAAGGCTTTCCAGTTGCACTTTATTCAGTGTGATTTCCATACGAGTCCAGGATTTTAGCTAAGTGTGGTTGTTTTATAGTTAAAATTTATTTTACATGTAGTTGTAACATTGTCTTTTTTTTATTTGGTGTAAAAATGAAGGTTTTCTAGACACAGTGTTCATTTTGCAACTCGAGATTGTTCATGTGAAGCTGACCAGTTCTGTTTCACAAATTTATTGATTTACTCACTTTACAGCATTAGTGCAGTTTCGCCCATTTCATTTCTCATTGTCACACCCAGTTATGTAACTCTTGAGCTCATTAATCTGTGTGTTTGACTTCAGTGTGTATTTATATCTGGCTTACGATCTCGAGACACATCACCCCCAGTAAGCTGGCTCTGTTTATGTCCTCGAGACACATCACCCCCAGTAAGCTGACTCTGTTTATGTCCCCGAGACACATCCCTCCCCAGTAAGCAGGCTCTGTTTATTTACCCTGGGCAGGTTTTCTTTCCTAACAATTGTTGCCAGGGTAGTGGCTTTATGATCTGCTTGTTGTGATTTTTGACATCCGTGAAATATATCATGAATAAGGTAGCACACACAATCTACAGATTTTCGTCCTTATCTGACAAGACCGTGTATCCAGCCTCACTGCTGAAGACATGGGGGAGAATGTGGGATATAATTAGAAACGAGCAGTTCTTGTGAAAATATTCAGCCCTTGCTGTTACTTTGTAACTTTTGATTTTGAATCGCCATACTTCTCACTCAAAATGTTGACTGATCAGTAACCAGGGACCATGTGCTCTGTAAGTGCCCCAGTCTCTCCCAGAAATAATCCAAGGAGAATCTCCGCACAGTGCATCAAATGTGTAGAACTGACGAGGATCTGGTTGTGTGTATACCAATAGCAGACATGCTATAAATATTCTTTTCTGGTTGGGTTGTCTAATTTGTTTAATTAGTCTGGCAGTAACCTATTTGATCTGCTCTTTTCGATTTCTGACTGCTGGGGGTCAGCTGTTGGCCCATATGTGGGAATTTTGTCGGCTCCACAGTGAAGGGATTGCAGATGCAGTTCATACTCCCGCATACCTGAGTTTGAAACACAGCTGTGGGCTGCTAAGTTGGTATTTTATGAAATGGTATGGGTGCTGGTCATTCAGAAAGTAATGTCAAACTGTTGAACATAAACTTGCTCAGGAATCATGAACAGCCAAAGAATGCAGGGGTTGACTGCCATGTCCTGTAAAGGATATGCAACTAACTGGGAATTTTAATGTGTGCTGCAGTTACAGGACTTTGTGGCGCAAGTATACAGGTGAAGGGAAGAATGTGGATTAGAGCAGAGAACAGGAAGCAAAACAAATAACAACGTATCTGAAAGCAGAAGTTGAAAGGAAACACTATCAAGGCTGCAAATGTAACATGTCAAAAGTCAGACACAGTAGAATGGGAAACTTTTTTCTTAAAGCAAGGAAGTGGATTATAAAACAAACCTTGATAATCAAGGATGCACTGTGACTAACATTGGATATCAGGGTAAACAGATACTAGAACAAATAACGATTAGATATCAGGGTAAACAGAGAACTAGAACAAATAAGTTCAACACAATGTATTCCTTTAGTGCATTTAAACACAGAAGTCGCAAACAATAAGTTGCACAATTTATTGCCTGTCATATTTCACTGTATCTCGTCAGGTGCATACTGCAGAGTTATATATCATATGAAGTGAATCCCGGGAAGGTTAACCCGGTCAACAAATGCCCACAGAAGTCGGATGTGTCGGCCGAATGGCGCAGGAACGCAGCTCTGCTGTAAACAGGCTCAACGCAATCACGTCCGAAAAAAAAAAAATTCCGGATGAAAGCAGAAGAAGAAAAAGATATGAAGTGAATACACAAAACAAAAATTACTTTGGCTGAAATACTAAATACAAGTTTCTGCTATCCTGGACATGTGATAAGAGAAGGCAGAAGTGAAACAGAAAGCAAAAAGGGAGTACAAATGGAAAAGGGGCCTGATAAAAGTAATACCAGAGGCAAGTCAAATAAAATGGACACATGACACTTATACAAGGGGCTTCAAATCAAAACCTTACAAGTGTGGTAGAAATTACCACCATGCCACTGTCTTATAACCTGTCAGTATTGTTGTTAAGGATGTCAAAAATTTTTAAGCATGTGACATCACAGTGCAGTCGAGCATGTTGATGGCATAAGGACAGTTTAAAGATGGCCATCCTACTTTTGATATGCACTAAAGAGGAGCAGCATTCTGTTATCCATATTTTTATCAGTGAAGGGGTGAAACCTATAGAAATTCATCAGCGAATGAAGGTCCAGTATGATGAAGTACGCCTGTCAATCCAGCAAGTGTATGAGCGGAGTAGGAATTTTCAAAATAGTGTGACTTCTGCGGCAGACTATTCATGACCAGGTCAGGCACCCCGAGTAACGACCCCAAAGAATATTTTTCTACAGGAATCCAAGCACTTTATCGGCGCTGGAGAACTTGCATTGGTGACTTTGAAAAATGATATATTTGCTCTTTACTTTTTTTCCCTCGCAGAATATATTCACCAAATGAAAAAACATTTAAGGTTTTCGTTTGGAGCTTCCTTGTAATAACAGAGGCAAGTCAAATTAAATGGCCTTATGACACTTATATAAACCGAAAAACCAAGGAGAAGTTAAAGGCTGATGAGCAACAGGTAGACATTGGTACAAGTGGAAGATAACATCAAGAGATAGATCAACTGCTGTCTTTCAGTGTACTTACCAGAAAGTCACCATAGTTGAAGGATTTATCGCACTCGTGCTAAAACTATCTTTGGTGAAAGTGGTAGGAAGTTTATTACACACACTCGTCAATTGGATGAGAATGCTGACTTGAGAATGTTAATTAGAAGTGCCTCAGAAGTTGGAGTGGGTTCCCCTGATGGTGAGGGACACTGGTAATAGGAAAAGCTAGCCCATGGGCAAAATTCATCCATTGCACTTCCTAGTAATAGCAGCTACTAGTAGTTGTAGTACTTATGTGGACAACGTTGAGTTCAAAGCCCTTGATCAAGTGACTTTTATGGTCTGTCATGAAACACCTGTCCCTGAAGGTCAACATCCTCTTGTTAAAACCTGTTTTGAGGTCAGTGCACCTTAGTGATCCGTGTGTCACCCAGTTAGACATCTTTGTGGTCAGTGTGTCACCCAGTTTAGACACCTTAGAGGTCAATGTGTCACCCAGTAGACACCTTAGAGGTCAATGTGTCACCCAGTAGACACCTTAGTGGTCAGTGTGTCCATCCTTTGGACAGATTCCATCCATCTGTCTACTCATGGGTAAGTTTTCTTTCCTAACAATTTTGTCAAGGCAGTGGCCTTATGGCCTACTCTTTGCTTGATATTTCCAGCTACTGTGTGATTGCTTATGTGCACAACTGGCACATTGGACCTGCTGTTTTTCGCCCTTATCTGAGAAGACTAGGAATAGATCTTGCTACCCAAGAGATCAAAGGGATGTATAAAATCATCAGACACTAATGGTGGTGGTAAAAATTTCCAGCCCTGTGCAGGGATTTCTTTTTCGGCTGTGTTCATCCAGAATGTTGTTTTAGACATCATTGTGTTGTGCCTGTTTACAGCAGAGCCGCAATATCTGCTCCTTTCGGCCAACACAACTGACTTCTTCAGACATGTATTGACTGGGTTTCCTGCCCAGGTGTTTCGTAAGACGTTTGACTGTGTTGTGGTGTTATCCCCATCCCAGCTGGCCCATTTATAACAGCCAAGCATGTCCTGGTCAGCCCTCAAGGGAAGGCAGGGGCAGACCATAGGCATTCCCCATCATCCAAGGAGGCTTCCATAATTGCAGAGCCGACACATAGCACTCTGGTACTGGGCTCAGCCAAGGAATCGTCACGTCCTGCACATGGCTGCTTAGCCTCACTTCCACATATTGGTGCATGGATTTGAACCCGCACTTTCTGGGTCTGCAGTGAATATGCCTGGCTGGAAGTTAATTTAATTTCTTCCTCACAATTTAAAACACAGGCGTTTGGTTTGCTTGTGTGTCAAGAGAAGTACTGAACATCAGAATCTGTTTCTGAACTTTAAAAAAAAATGTCTGCTGGCAAAAAATACAGCAATGAAAAATCACAACCAACAATGAAGAAGCTGAACATGTCACAAGCTGTGAATATGTAGGCTCCATAAACAAGAAAAGAATTTAGTATCAAGATTTCTGTCCTAAATGTTCTCCTCACTGGAGGACTGTGAAGACATACTCGTGCGTTAGCAGATTGCCACAAATATAGGTCACCTAAGAATCCAGAATGTTGATTCTGATGACTCCTGGCCAGGATTGCTGACATTTTGTGTGTGTGCGCGTGCGTGCGTGTGAGAGAGAGAGAGAGAGAGAATTTGCTTTCTTCAAACTCAACAGCGATCCACATGTGCTACTACTGCTAGTGCCCTGGGCTGATTTGTGCATGTGGGCTATCTTTCCCTATTACCAATTTCCCTCGCCATCAGGTGAACCCACTCTGACTTCTGAGGTACTTGTAATTCACATCCCCCTAAGTCAAAGACGAGAAGTCAACATTTTAGTCCTCAACTGACCGGTGTTGGGATTGAACCCGCTATCTTGACATCAGCACACTGGAAGTGTAAGAGCGAGTGCTCTATCCATTCAGCTGTGCTGACCTCTAATAATCAAGTTTGATCCCGTGTGGTAGCAGGGTGTCATTTTTGGTGTTTGTTTAGTCCTGGGAAATTCACGATAACCAGCATACTGTTTGTTCCACTGTTCACGTGGGACAGCGGAGAGCATTTTATGTGACATTCACTGGCACAGGAACTGAGCATTATGGGGTGACACTGGTAAATGTTAAGTCTGAAGCAGACACCATAACATCTTAGCCATACTGTCTGTAGCTTTCCTCTCTGCCTGTGTCTCCTTGCCATCATGTGAACCAACTCCAACCTCTGGGGTACTTGTAATTAACATCTGCCTTTCAGTTGTAGAAAAATACAGGTCTAACATCTCTCCAATTTGCCTTATGATATGTAAATGTAATGAAAGTTGTGTTTTCCTGTCTCTGAAGAACTAGGATGCAACCTCTAATGAAGAACCCCAGTTATTTAACGGGTTTTATGTGACACTTGTTCACACAGTTTGCTTCGGGAGTCACTGTGGTGTAGATGTTGCTGTGCTTGTCTGCCAACACAATGGTCTGAGTTCAATATCCAGCAGAGCCAAGATTATTTTTTATAACCAGTATGGATCTGTAGTCCACCCATCTTCATAAAAATGGCTGCCAGACAGTTTTCAGAATAGAAGCGACAAGCACGAAGCAGTGCTAACAGAGAAAAGAAGCCAACAAACGAGAGAATGCGGGCCCCAATAGGCCCAACCAAGGACCGGTCTTTACCAGGACCAGCACAAAACAAATCTATCCAACGAACAGAACGGAACCAATAAAACTAGTAGCAATTAGGACTAACAATCCACACAACTACGGCTCTCAACAATAACCACCGCTGACGAAGCAGGTTAGACGAGACCGAATTTGGAAATTTTTTTTTGGGAAAATTGGAATTGGTTTTCAGAATTTCTGGAAATTGTCTGAGAAGGACGCTGATGAAGAAGGAAACTGGCCACTCTACCTCATATTTCATAGCCTAGAATATGTGAAGGCCTAAAACTGCACACCCTAGAGGCAGTATCGGCTATTGGACTGCCATAACCTTACATCAGTTTCATATAAAAGTCATCTCAATAATTCTGGAACAAAATTGTCATTGTTCATTGTCATACAAGATGTTACATTTGCCCGTGTTTTATGCAGTAATTTATGGATGTTCCTTGAATATGTGTATGCTAACAGATTAAACATATTCTCAGATAGTTGTATTTTAATGGATTCATTTATGAATGCGTTTTAAAAATAGTTGTGTATTAATGGGGTAATTTATGAAAGTATATTTTTTTTCCATCTATTTTTATACTCTTGAGGTAATTTCTGGAAACTTGATAGGTAATTGTATTTAATGAATTAATTTTTTAACGTGTATATTTATGGGGAATATGTCAAAGTCTATTTGGTAGTTAATTACTATTGGAGCAGTGTATGGAAACCACTTGGATAGTTTTCTGATTGAGCAATTTATAGAAGCCACTTGAATAGTTATATTCCAGTAGAACAATGTATGGAAGCCACCTGTTGCAGTTTTGTTCAAATGGAGCAATTTATGGAAGCCACTTGAATAGTTATATTCCAGTAGAACAATGTATGGAAGCCACCTGTTGCAGTTTTGTTCTAATGGAGCAATTTATGGAAGCCACTTGGGTGGTTATCTACCATTTTAGCAATTTATGGAACACACTTGGGTGGCTATATTCCAATTTAGCAATACAATCTAGATGGTTTGACCACATGCCATAATTGAAACCCAAACAGAGCTGGTGATTGTGTGAGATTGTAAAACATGACCACCCATACTTCTGGCTATTGATGATTAACAAACATATTGATGTATGTATACAGGGACGCACATACACAGCTAACTGTGACTCATTATGATATTAATGAGCCATTATTGGTGTATGGTTTGAGGGGGAAAAGGCAGAGTTCTCTATAACTCATTATGACATTAATGAGCCATTATTAGTGTCAGGATTGAGGGGGAAAGGCACAATTCTCTAAATGCCACCATGTGTTGTTCCGGCTAGATTTATTTCTGCATTGCCTCTCACCGACCAAAATCCTTTGCCTGATTGGATTGGAGAACTTGCGTCTGTACATTTGTGGGCCTCTATGTAAAGATAGTTATTCCATAGCAAACACTGCCATTGACATGTGAAGTGTTAGGCGCTTATATATTCCTAATATATTCCAGGCCACATCTTAATGAGGTGAAGTGATAGTTCCCACCCATGTCACCTGTTCTTCCCAGACAATTTCACAGAGTAGAGAAAATTGTCTGGTCCCTATTTTTTTTGATGAAACTGAGTCAATCCTGAAGCTGCATTGGTAATTTTGTAAAAATCCCACCTTGATATTTCCAGCAAATGAGGACGCATGCATATTTTGCAACTAATGCCAGGGTGTTGTCCAAACTTGAACATTGTTTAATGACATCTCAGTGGTAACACACCTGCCTAATCATGTGGTTGTGTGGATGTCAACTGCCTTTCTGACCAAATGTATTAGACAAAAGGTCTCCTCCACATCCAAAGGGAGAAGTGGATTTGTAAAAAAAAAAAGAATTTAAAAAAAAATATGCATGCAACAAGTGAACCAAAAATTGAAATTCCATTTCAGATATAATATCTATCTTGTTGTGACCAAGCTAATTTATTATCATGCCTTATATATTTATACTAATGTTCACACATTCACGTGCGTATAGGTATATGCGTTTGTTTATCATTACTGTTTATTATGCCATATGTGAAAACATAGTTCACATGTAAAACCAACATTTATATGAGATTATTTATCTTAACAGTTTATCATAACTGTTTATCATGCCATATGTGAATATATAGTCCACGTGTAAAACAGCATTTATTTGTGTTTGTTTAGCATAACTGTTTATCATACCATATATTTAAACATAGTCCTTATGGAAAACCAGCGTTCTCGCTAATTGACCTATTTATCATTTGCACATCATTGTGGAGTTTGTGCATGCCTTGAATACCGATGCACTATATGTGGTGGTTGCCTAAACATACACATTTTGCTGTACATACACATAAGAGTGTTCTCACAATTTGAAGCCTATAAGTATATGTCCTATATCATACAGATAGTACACCTTAGCAGGCGTTTGTCGGTGTGTTTGTATCAGTTACGTATTCACATTTGCACCCTCACCGTGACTGCCTCCTTAACTGAATGTGAATTCTTCTCATTGCCATCTTGACTATGAGTATTTCAGTAGTTTGGCAGAATTTTTTTTTCAGCCAGGCCGTTTGATGGGCATTTCAGTGTAATTTGATTGGGCATTGCAGCAGTCACATTTGACCGGGCATTGCAGCAGTGTCATTTTAATGGGCCTTAAAGCAGTGTCATTTGGCTGAGCTTTTCAGTGTCATTTGACTGGGCACTGCAGCAGTGTCATTTGACTTGGTACTACAGCAGTGGTACATGACTGGGCATTGCAGCAGTGTCATTTCACTGGGCATTGCAGCAATTTCATTTGATTGGGTATTGCAGCAGTGTCATTTGACTGGGCATTGCAGCAATTTCATTTGATTGGGTATTGCAACAGTGTCATTTCACTGGGCATTGCAGCAATTTCATTTGATTGGGAATTGCAGCAGTGTCATTTGGCTGGGCATTGCAGCAGTGTCACTTGACTGAGCATTTCAGGAGCACAGTAATGGGCATTTTAAGAACATGATTTACTATTTTGATAAGGCTGTTTACCAGGGAAATTTGACAAGACAGTTTTCCTGTTAAGTTTTCAGAGTTCTTCTTCTTCTTTTTCTTGTTCAGCTTTCCGAGCCATTGAGGTTCTTTGCTGCAGATAGAAGCCGTCTCCATCAGATTTGGCTTACAAATTTTAGCAATTTGACTGAGCATTTCAATAAAGTCGCTTGATCGGACAAAAATATATTATGAATTTAAACTAGGCTTTGTGACCATGTATGAATACAAGAAAATAATATTGGCTGATTTATTATTATGGAGAAAAATGAAAGTTAGTGGTATTAGAAGAATCACAGGAATAACAACATCGGCAGAATATACTTAGAGACAGAAGGTCGAGTGGTTTAGTCACTTTTTGCGAATGAAACCTAACCGGCTGGACTTGTTTTACTATAACAATAAAATACCTGGTCTTAGGACACAGAGAAGATAAAGGTGCAGCTGGATTGATAACACGGATGTATTCTTCAACAGATTGATAACATTAGAGATATTATACAAAAGATTGATAACACTAGAGGTATTCTACAACAGATTGATAACATTAGAGGTATTCTACAACAGATTGATATGATAACATTAGAGGTATTCTACAACAGATTGATAACATTAGAGGTATTCTACAACAGATTGATAACATTAGAGGTATTCTACAACAGATTGATAACATTAGATGTATTCTACAACAGATTGATAACATTAGAGGTATTCTACAACAGACTGATATGATAACATTAGAGGTATTCTACAACAGATTGATAACATTAGAGGTATTCTACAACAGATTGATAACATTAGAGGTATTCTACAACAGACTGATATGATAACATTAGAGGTATTCTACAACAGATTGATAACATTAGAGGTATTCTACAACAGATTGATAACATTAGAGGTATTCTACAACAGACTGGTAACATTAGATGTATTCTACAACAGATTGATAACATTAGAGGTATTCTACAACAGACTGATATGATAACATTAGAGGTATTCTACAACAGACTGATATGATAACATTAGAGGTATTCTACAACAGATTGGTATAATTAAAGGTACTCTACAACAGATTGGTAACATTAAAGGTATTCTACAACAGATTGGTAACATTAGAGGTATTCAACAATAGCAAGGTGATTAGGTATTCATTAAGTGGTGCCCAAATAGGACAGGCCTTGAATGGTTAGGCAGAATCACTAATGGTTTGACAGAATCACTAATGCGCAGCTTAGGGAGACAACTAGATAGATTTCAGCAGAGCAAAGTGTGCAAGGAAGATATGGTGCTAGATATGTCACACATTGACAAAACCTGATATTATATCTATAAATACCTTTCCTGGAAACCACAAGGCAAGAGAAATAGAGGGAAACTTAAAGACACACGGAGAGGAGAACTAGAAGCCGAGGTGGAAAATATGGGAGGACATGGGGAAAGATTGGTCAACTGGACGTGAGGTGAGATGGTTGAGGGCCAATAGGGAAGAGATCGAGGACAGAAGAAGGAATATGAATTAATGTGCTGGGCAGAGTTATGTACATGGTGGGAGATAGAAAGTTTGTCACAATGCTTAACAGTACGCAAAGACCAGAATAGAGCCTGCACAGTTGTCTCTATTTAGTCCGCCAGTGTATAGACAAGATAATGTATTGTGAACATTTTAACCAGGCAGTTTGGCTGAATATTTGAAGAGTCAAGTTTTGGCCTACATTCTCTGGTGCATAATGTTTCACAGTTTTTCTACGACGACATAATTCTCATCTGTTCACTGTGATTTACTTCTTGACTGTATATTGCCACTTATTGACTGTGTATTGTGACTTATTGACTGTGCACTGTGACGTATTGACTGTGCACTGTGACGTATTGACTGTGCACTGTGACTTCTTGACCACTACTGTCTGCTACTATAAAGATAAAACTGATCAATGTGTTCATACTTCAGTGTTGCACACAGATTTACTGTTCATTGATTTGAATACTCTCAATGTTTATTTTTGATTTGAATTCTCTCAGTGTTCATGTTTGACTAGAATTCTCTGAATGTTTATGAGTTTAAAAACTTGAATTTTGTGAAAGTCTCTGAGTATTTGACTAGAATTCTCTAAATGTTTATGAGTTTAAAAACTTGAATTTTGTGAATGAATCTGAGTATTTGACTAGAATTCTCTAAATGTTTATGAGTTTAAAAACTTGAATTTTGTGAATGAACCTGAGTATTTGACTAGAATTCTCTGAATGTTTATGACTTTTTGTCTTGAATTTTGTGAATTTTCCTGAGTGTTTGAGTTGAATCCCATGAATGTTCATGTTTGACTGGAATTCTGTGAGTGCTTGTTTAGCTTGAATTCTGTGAACGTTCATTTTCAACTTGAGTTCTGTGAACTTGAATCCCATGAATGTTTATATTTGACTTGAATTCTATGAATGCTTGTTTGGCTTGAATTCTGTGAACGTTCATTTTCAACTTGAATTCTGTGAATTTTCCTATGTGGTTGAATTCTGAAATGTTTGACTTGAATTCTCTGAACATTTATGTTTAACTTGTATTCTCTAAATGTTTATGTTTGACTTGAATTCTAAGAATGTTTCTGATAGCTTGGCTTGAAAAAAACAACTGTTTTGTCATTGTTTATCTTGTACAAACACAAGTGTTATCCATGTTTGCAATTTGCTTTACTAAGAAAGCACATACCCAGTTGGTTTTCTTAAAATATGTTGTATATTAGATAACTATCTTATGAGCGTATGTTTCAGAATTGTATGAAACCTGTTTGTTGTTTACTGCACTGAGATTTTTTGTATCTTTATTTTAGTATTTTTATTTGCACTTAGTTAAGTACATATTACAGTTGCTAGGGTATTCCAGGAAGGTCTTGATAACGGCTTAGAAAATATAGACAGCTTATATTTTTTTTAAATTTGGGTTCTAGTTTTTAATGTTTACCAGAGTAGCAGCATAAAGGCCTACTTGTTACAGAGGGAAACAGGCACACAGGCATACCATTATTACCGTTGCCCTAGAAAGTTAAATATTTAATCACACTATGAAGTTCAGTGGGGCATGTGATATTAGGAACCATTGATTCTGGAAAGATTCTTAACAAATGCTTGGGATCAGAACTAGGGCCTTTTGAATTAGAGACTAGCATATTATACTCTGGCCATCTAGAAGCAATAACTATGGAAGACATGGTTCCTACAAAAGTGGCAGGGACATTAGTGTGACGGCAGACGCGGGACATTGCAGGTACCTTGGGTATGAAGGCTTGTGAAGCAAGGGATCTGGCCAGGGATTAAGTCTTTCGGCAGGATGTGATGAGAGCTATGTTGTGTAAGGGATTTGCGACATGATGATGCTGAGCCGCTTCAATCCCCTTTTTGTCAGTAACTTTATGACAAGAGTTATGTAAACTATATAAAGACAGTACAAGAGTTATGTAAACTATATAAAGACAGTACAAGAGTTATGTAAACTATATAAAAACAGTACAAGAGTTATGTAAACTATATAAAGACAGTACAAGAGTTATGTAAACTATATAAAGACAGTACAAGAGTTATGTAAACTATATAAAGACAGTACAAGAGTTATGTAAACTATATAAAAACAGTACAAGAGTTATGTAAACTATATAAAGACAGTACAAGAGTTATGTAAACTATATAAAGACAGTACAAGAGTTATGTAAACTATATAAAGACAGTACAAGAGTTATGTAAACTATATAAAGACAGTACAAGAGTTATGTAAACTATATAAAGACAGTACAAGAGTTATGTAAACTATATAAAGACAGTACAAGAGTTATGTAAACTATATAAAGACAGTACAAGAGTTATGTAAACTATATAAAGACAGTACAAGAGTTATGTAAACTATATAAAAACAGTACAAGAGTTATGTAAACTATATAAAAACAGTTTTAGCTGGTACATGTATCACAGAAATAAAGCTTCGACATTCCACTTTAGCCTAGTACTAAATATTAAACCTAAAGCAATTACTTGTTCGGTCTGTTTAAAACTATATAGGTTGTAATTGCTATCACCTGGCACATTGCCGTGGTGACATATGATAGTTTGTTACATTGTGCTTAAACAAAAGTACCGTATGACTGAGCTACCATATGGCAGTAGGCGATACTATCTGCTTTCTGCTAGTACTGAATGTTGGGCAGTGCTCATCAAACCTGACACCCCACATTGTACTAATGGCTTTGGGTGGAGTGCAACTGAGAGGGTACAAGCCTATTCCTGGTGCAAGGAAATGCAACCTAAGAATAAATATCATAGAAGGGCAGTCAAGGCCCTAAGCCTTGGTCAGCAAATGGTCTATGATGGAAGCTCCAATAGGTGGACTGTTATAACATTGCTTTGCTGATCCAACAGCTTCTGCAGCAGGTCTTGCTCCAGATGTATTGGTGTTACCTTTCCTCTGGAGTAAGCTAGGCAGAGAAGGATCATGCTGCATGGCAACTCATGGTCTCTGAAATTCAACCCAGACTTTGTGCTATGGAGAGGTATGACCCCATTCCTGGTCTTACCACCTTGGGTTGTAGTTATTATGCCTTTGTTTTTAAGTACAATGTAACAAACTATCATCTGTCAAGATGGCAAGGTTCCTGGTGAAAACAATTACAACCTTCATATTTTTAAACAGAGAGAACAACAAAAAAAATACAGATATGAAGCTTGGATATTTAAGAAGTCTGCTGAAAAGTGGATATTCCTCATTGAATATACATGTTACAGAAGAGTATTAACAAGCATTTGAATGAAAGGAGGACAAAGAGATTTACCCAGGAAGAACTCAATATTGAGGAAGATTAGCTTAAGACATACAAACATAAGAAACATTAAATGTTCAGGATGTGTTGAATGACACGAAATGAAAGTCTAGAAAAGATCATTGTGGGGGAGGGGGGAAGGGTGAACTGGGGAGGTGAAGCAGGAGAACACAACATAGCTGGATTCAAGATGTGATAGGGGGAGAGCACAACATAGCTCTATCAAGGTATTATAGAGGGAGAAACACAATGTAGCTCTATCAAGGTATTATAGAGGGAGAACACAACGTAGCTCTATCAAGGTATTATAGAGGGAGAAACACAACGTAGCTCTATCAAGGTATTATAGAGGGAGAAACACAACGTAGCTCTATCAAGGTATGATAGAGGGAGAAACACAACGTAGCTCTATCAAGGTATTATAGAGGGAGAAACACAATGTAGCTCTATCAAGGTATTATAGAGGGAGAAACACAACGTAGCTCTATCAAGGTATTATAGAGGGAGAAACACAATGTAGCTCTATCAAGGTATTATAGAGGGAGAAACACAACGTCGCTCTATCAAGGTATTATAGAGGGAGAACACAACGTAGCTCTATCAAGGTATTATAGAGGGAGAAACACAACGTAGCTCTATCAAGGTATTATAGAGGGAGAAACACAACGTAGCTCTATCAAGGTATGATAGAGGGAGAAACACAACGTAGCTCTATCAAGGTATTATAGAGGGAGAAACACAATGTAGCTCTATCAAGGTATGATAGAGGGAGAAACACAACGTAGCTCTATCAAGGTATTATAGAGGGAGAAACACAACGTAGCTCTATCAAGGTATTATAGAGGGAGAAACACAACGTAGCTCTATCAAGGTATTATAGAGGGAGAAACACAATGTAGCTCTATCAAGGTATTATAGAGGGAGAAACACAACGTAGCTCTATCAAGGTATTATAGAGGGAGAAACACAACGTAGCTCTATCAAGGTATGATAGAGGAAGACCACAATGTAACTCTCTCCAGATGTTATAGACAGAGAGCACAATGTGGCTGAATTCAAGATGTGATAGGGGGATAACACAACATACCTGGATCCAAGGCATGATAGATAATTTACACATGACAGCAACAGGACCAGGACATCTGGCTCATGCCAGTTTGACATTTCGAGACTGTTACAGCAGTGAAGTATTGCACACGACAGGCCACCAGATAATGATAACATATGTAGTCTGCTGCTAGTATTAGTTTTCCCTCCCAAATTCTACCCAAATGTTTATTTCACATGTGTGTACATTTCTTGTCCCTTGAAAGAAGAAAACCTTTTTTTTTTTTTTTTGTAGGCATTTGTAAATGGTGTATATAGTTTTAGTATAGTGTCTTTCATTTAATGCTGAGATATTTATATGTTGGGTTTTCTTGTGTGTGTTTATGCTTTCTATCCCCTGTTGTTCACATTGATTTACAAGAGAAGGATTACACATCGTGTACATTTAATGGCTGTAAAACTCAGTACAAATATTCATTGAGTTTATGTTGCTATGGCTTACGTAAAGTCATGGGAAATGGGATTGAAACACAACCCAGGATGGGATTGTGTTGTTGCGGTGAGGCTGGGGTAGATAAGATGAGATGTTGGTGTAAACGATATGAGGAAAATGTTACTATAGGCAGGAAATGTTACTGTAGGTGGGAAATGTTACTGTAGGCAGAAAACGTTACTGTAGGCATGATGAGATGTTAGCATAGAAAATATTTAGGACATGTTACTGTAGACGAAATGTGGAAATGTTACTGTAGATGAAATGTGGAAATGTTACTGTAGACGAAATGTGGAAATGTTATTGTGGACAAAATTAGGAAATGCTAGTATAGATAACATGAGGAAATATGAATGTAGCTGAGATGAGAAAATGTTACTGTAGAAATAAACTCAAAGCTGGTATTGTAGAAAAGATATGTTAATATAGAAGAGATGAGACAATGTTACTGTAGACATTCAATCAAAGCAGGCTTGTCCTGGTACAAATGAAACAAAAACAAAACAATTAGCAATGTTGAAGAATACAGTGAAATGTTGGTGGACATATTGGCAACTTACACAAAGGATTGAAAACCATTGACTATGTTTTAGAATAGGACGTGGTTTTGTCATGTATGATCATTTACATTATATTATGTATACTTGTTTCTTATCTTCAAACATTCACTCGAAGAGGTTAAAACAGTATTGAGAATCTATAACACAACACCAGCAAACACATTAAAGTAGCACTTTTGAGAGGATGCATCTTTCCTGTGGAAACATGCAGATTTGTGGATAATTTCACAGTCACTAATGAAGAAAATTGTGGCTTTAGGACCTAAATCTAAGGGGTCGGCATGACTGAATGGATAAGAGCGTTCATTCTTGAACATCCGGTGTGCTGATGCCGAGGTAGTAGATTCAACCCTTACACCGTCAGTTGGACTAAAATGTTTACTCGTCCTTGACTTGGGGTTGTATTTACAAGTACCTCAGGAGTTGAAGTAGATTCACCTGATGGCAAGGAACACTGGTAATAGGACAAGCTAATCTACACACAAACATCAATCCAGTGCTTCCAACATTAGTAGCACTTATATGGACTGTGCTTGAGTTTAAAGTGAGCAAATGAAAAAAAAAAAAAAACACCTAAATCTTACTGAAAAGTTCTTGAGTACCTTGCCATGGTCCACACATAGAAAAGTATTGACATTCTTTGATGTGTGGGCATGTAAGAAAACTGGCTCATTAACCACATTTGTCATTCTATGAGATGTGGACATGTAAGAAAACCAGCTCATTAACAACATCATGTCTCATACACTGAGATTAGTTGGTCACGTTAAATGTCACAGTGGCTTGGAAATACCAGTCGTGGAAGGTATGGGTCCAGGGAGGAGAGGCTAGGACTGACCATCACCAAGATGGGCACAGCACATTGAAGACAGCTTGGGCAGGGAAATGTATCAGGCAAAGGAACTGACAGGGGACGGAGAGTCTTGACTCTAAGTCGCGATGAGAGCGACATACTGTGGAGGACTTGCTTCAGGATGATGATGGTGAGGTTTATATATGGGAGTTTATATTTTTTTTCCCCTGCATATCCTTTACAGGACATTGCTGTCAACACCAGCATTTTACCGCTGTTGATTTCTTGGCAAGATTACGCTCAGTAGTTTACCATTGCTTTCTGAGTGGCAGGCTCACTTATTCCGTCAGTTACCAACATGGCAAGAGTTTATATATGGGAGTTAAATTTATGGGAGTTTATGTATATAAGAATTGATATATGGGAATTTATATGCTGGAAGTTATATATGGGAGTGTCTCTGGTGAAGTGTGGGTTTGATTCTGGCCTCGTTCAGTTTTCGAGTGCAGTTTTCTTGGAGTCTCCTGGGGGGTCGTCGCTGTGAAGTTTGTGATTTTTTTTCACCACTTTCAGTGGGCAGGCCCTGCGGAAAGAGACCTACCCGTATGAGATCAAACCTAATGCAAAGAAATCAACCCTCTCACCTTTAATTAAACTGTACATATTTATATGACACATTTGTTCGAAGATAGGAAGCCTTGGCTATGAATGAACACAACCATAACGGCATTTTCAAATAGGGTTTTGTTTTAGTAGAAGAAACATACACCAATATATAACTGGGACCCCCAAAGGGAAAGCTAGGAAAGAAAAGTAGACCTGTGCATGCCATAAAAGGCCATTAGTGAAGGGAGGTCTGAGACAGGATACCTCACATCATAGAACAGAATTAAGCCAATAACCAACCCAGCTTGAACTGACCTGGAAATTACTTGGTATGCCTGGTTGTAGCCCTATACTCCACTAGCAGTCTTAACTGATTCAGTGCCAAAGGATAATATATTTTGAAATGGGACCTTCTATTTGTACAGAAGGACAATGTATCGCCATACTAGGGTCATCACATTATTTGTTTTGTTTCATGGTATCTTCCCCAATTTCAATGCTCTGTAAACAGAAATTTACTTGATAATACTTGTCCATTTGATTGTGTGCCATGTTTGGTCCAAACATACTTTCTATTTTTATTTGGCACTGAATCAGTTACAGAAGACAAAAGAAGAAGAAGAATAAAAGGTAGCCATACACAGAAAGAAGAGAACAGTGGTTATATTGCTGTGAACTGCCTGATTAGATCATGTGATCATGAAGAAAATATTCACACCGATTATGAATAAAAACAAACCTTCTATGGGTTAAAGTCTATGCAATAGGAAAACATGGTTCACACATTTCATCTGCTACTTCTATTCCTAATGTTGGTGAAAGAAGATGAAAGCATCAATTGTTCTTTTATTTGCTACATTTATGTGAGTATTTCATTTTGTGTTCAAGTTTAACAAACAAGAAACCACTCATCCTCTATGTTATTGTCATTAGAGACAATGTATTCCTTTAGTGAATGTAAACACAGAAGCCTCAAACATGTTGCATGATATATTGCCTGGCATATGTCACTTCCTCTCGTCTGGTGCATATTATAACGTTATATATCATGTGAAATGAATAAATGTATTGTATATTTGCTGAAATAATTCCAGCCAGTTTTTTTAAATTGCAATTGCCATAGAGATAACTAATGCTGCACATCTGAACAGTAATGGTGACTATGTGTTGTAAGTTGTTAGGGTTTAACAACTTAAAGAGACCTGGGCACTTACTAAACAAGCTGAACAGCGCATTAATACCTTTGAATATAAGTTTTATAGACAGGTTCTAGGAATATCTTGGATACAGAAAAGAACAAATGCATCCATACGACAAGAGCTGAATATTGAAGAAGGCTGGCTACTAAAGATGATAAAACAAAGAAACTTGAAATATTTTGGCCACTTGAAATGTCATGAAAGTTTGGAGAAAATATTAATGGAGGGGTATATGCTCGAGAAGAGAGGAAGAGGAAGGCCGAAAAGAAGATGGGTGCAGGATGTGGCGGATGATCTCCAGATGGGTGTATCGGACGCTGGACATCTTGCTTATGACCAAGAAGTTTTCCGGAAGGTTATTATGGGAGAGAGGTTCTGCACAGGACATGCTACTGAATGAATGAATATTTTTTTTAGCATTTCAGCTTCAATATATGTCATTTATTGACTTCATATGATATATAATTCTGCAGTATGCACCTGATGAAATTAAGTGAAATATGCCAGGCAGTAAATCATGTAACCTTTTGTTAAGGTTTAAGTTAATGTCACCATCGTTGTCTGCTGACAGGTTTTAGTTGAAATACATTGTGTTGTTTGTATGATCTCTGACAGATGAGAATATCATAATCTCTGACATGAGAATATCATAATCTCTGACAGATGAGAATATCATAATCTCTGACAGATGAGAATATCATAATCTCTGACAGATGAGAATATCATAATCTCTGATGGATGACAATTTCATAATCTCTAACAGATGACAATTTCATAATCTCTGACAGATGAGAATATCATAATCTCTGACGGATGAGAATATCACAATCTCTGACGGATGAGAATATCATAATCTCTGACGGATGAGAATATCATAATCTCTGACAGATGAGAATATCATAATCAACCTTCCATATTTTCATATCAAATAAGGATGACAGCTTTTGCCTTACCGGGGTTGAACCCCAAGTCCTAGGTTCTGTAAGGTCAGTATCCACACTACCCGGCCATCTCATACTTTGTTTCCCACCAAATCACATAACCACGCCATCAAATGGTCTACTGTTTTATATGTGATTTTACATTGTAATTAAGTTTTGAAGTGGATTGTTGATGTGTGATTTCTGTATACGTTTGTACATGTGTGATTTATATATATACGTTTGTATATGTGTGATTTGTGTATACATTTTGTGTATGTTAAGCATATGAACTGATGACACCATCCGTACACATGACTCTAGCTAGGTGTGCTCGTGAGTACAGCAAACATATTTTAATAAAAGAGGTATAAGCTTTTTGTACGCTGTCTTTGTTTGTTTTATCTTCTCTCTGCTGAATGAAGTTCATCATCATCATGAGCCATGCAGGTAAGCATGGGTGGTCATGTTTCGCCATCTCACACGATCACCGACGTTGTGGATCAGTTCCGTGTTTTTGCCTCAATTATGCCATGTGATAAAGTCATTCAAATATTTACTTCTCTGCCTTCCCCATGGCTCTTTTCCCCCTCAGTATTGCCAGTTGTCCCAAGTTTTCCAGTTTATTTCTTCTCATTACGTGCCCAAAAAAGTATCGACTGCCACGTCTAATTTATGCTATCAGTTTACGGTTTTCACTACATGTCCCAATTATAAGATTGCTGTAAATTGTTTGTGAGTTAATTAGTTAGGTGTATGTCCTTTTACGGGAAGAAATCCCATCATTTATTGTCATTCTTGTCATTCTTAAAATCTTCAACTCTTGTGTGATTCCAGTGTTAACGTATGGATGTGAAAGTTGGAAATCAACGGTAGCTTTAGATAAAAAATTAGACAATTTTGAGAACAAATGTCTTAGAAGACTTCTAAACATCCACTGGACAGACTTCAGAACCAATTCGCAAATAAGACAAGAGACTAAGCAAGATACAGTATCCAATTTCATAAGAAGACGCCGTTGGAACTACATCGGCCATGTACTCAGAATGGACAAGTCAAGACTCCCCTACCAAGCCCTCATATGGTCACCAGTAGGGAAAAGAAAACGGGGAAGACCAAGAGAGACCCTGCGTAGAACCATCATTAGAGAAGGCTCATTCAATGGCCAAGTGAACACCCAAGATCTACAACAGGTAGTAGCGAACCGCCAAGCATGGAGAGACAGGACTTCTGCCCTATGCGCCGCCTTAGGCTCAAGAGGAAAGACTAACTAATTGTCATTCACTAAACACATTTTACGTTCAGAAGCTTACCATTACTGTCTAAACAGCCGACTCTCATTCCATCAAAATGAATGCAAAGCAATCTTCTTCAGACTCTCCTTTTCGAATCCTTGATCCAGTATGTCCGTGAATTTTAAAACTGCGTTCACGAACCCCTTCGCCGCAAATACCGACCTTTAGTGTGTAGCTTTTCTCATTTACAAATTGTGCAAGGGCAATGGCCTACTCAACCTGCCTTTGTCGATGTTTAAATGCCAAGGGATGTTTAATGTGCCTACTGGGCCTCTTGTTTGTCTGAGAAGCTAGACGTCCAGCACACTACCCTAGAATCAGGAGGGAGTATACCGGCTTTGATGTGTCTTGTTGTTAATATCCAAACAATCGGCCCCGTGAGACGAACGGGGCCAGAGACAATGAATGAGTACCAAAACACGAGAAGTAGACGGTAAGCATTGCTAGTGCACCATCACATGTAAAATGGACGTTGCGGTTAAAGCCTTTATCAGCACACAAACAACGAACCCACACCGATACAACTACATGAACAACGAGGAAAAGTAACACGAATACATCTGGAACAAGGCTCAGTCTCATCTAACTGAGACCTAACACACACAGAGCGACAAACGCAGTAACATTTGATTTACTTCACCCTAATGGGTCTCTTTCGCTCTCCGTCCGTCTCTCTCTCTCTCTCTCTCTCTCTCTCTCTCTCTCTCTCTCTCTCTCTCTCTCTCTCTCTCTCTCTCTCTCTCTCTCCCTCTATGACAAAAGGCCCATAGTAGTTATGCATCCTCTCTGCTATACCCAACTTAATGTGGCTTCTGGTAAAAGTTAATTTCATATCAATTACATGACGTCACAATCAACTCCAGCGTCTATTGGCTATGATTTTCTATGACATTTTACCTTCAATAGTTTGCTATTTCTTGCCACGCTCAAACACCTGTGAAAACCAGCGCAAAGTAACATCTTTCATAATCACCTGCAACTGACCTCGAATCCGAAGCTGCATTCCCCACAACTAAACCACAGAGGCCGACTTACGGTCATGAACATAAACAAGTATGGCATCGACCCGCCTCCTTCCACGATACGCTGCGGGGATGCTATGAACCAGGCACAGACTGCCGCCTTTATTTGAGTTATCGAGGTGAAGGTCAGCGAGCAAGCGTCGCAGAAGTCAACAAATGAATGTCAAGAGTGGTGGGATTCAATTAAAAAGTCCAAGACATGCAACATCCTGGATCTCTTCCCCGGGACATGTTGGTGTGTTGGGGAACGAGCAGGCGGACAAACTGTCTGCACCGCTGGGTGGAATACTGGTGCACGATAAGGCAGATGTAGTCAGGGTCCTTTGGGATCAGGTGTATAGTGTTTAAGAACGGGTACACCATCATTGCCTGGAGGGACTGGTGCTGCAGGAAGTGTCCAGAGGATCTGGCCGACACTCAGTTCTCCAAGAAAGGCCTTAATCAGACTGCCACTGGTACCATTAGTAGTAGGGCGCTTCGCTGGTTGTTGAAGATGAAATGGAGCGTGTATGGAAATGCCCCGATTACTGTGATGTCGGTTCTGAACTCAACTGAACTCTAACATGTGACTAGGGAGTTTGGCAAAATAAGAGATATTTACACAAGCAAGCACTTTCATGATCGGGATCAGTATGGAGATGTTTACACAAGCAAGCAATTTCATGATCGGGATCAGCATGGAGATGTGTACACAAGCAAGCAATTTCATGATCGGGATCAGCATGGAGATGTGTACACAAGCAAGCAATTTCATGATCGGAATCAGCATGTCTGGAATGGGATAAGAACTCATACTCTTGAACTTCGGGTGTGATCATGGGGAGCTAACGGGTCACCCCTACATCGGTCAGCTGGACTAAAATGTTGACTTCTCGACCTTGACTTGGGAACGTAAATAACAAGTACCCCAGAAGTCCGAGTGGGTTCACTTGATGGTGAGGGGCGCTGGTAATAGGGAAAGCTATCTCACACGTAAACGTCTGTCAGGCATGGACTATGCTTGAATTAAAAGCGAGCGAACGGGGGAAAACAAAAACATTCTGTTTGTAGTATTAACGAAACATAAAACTGTCATGTAACCTTCTGTGTGTAGTGATATCTATATAGAGAGCAAAACATTTATCTTTCTGTTCAGAGTATGAGAGATGAAGAAAGATGAAGAGATTTGACATTCTTTGTGCAGTATTTGTTTTTTGGTTTACATATCCCTTACAAGACCGGCTCCCTGACCGAGGAGTTAGCAGTTTTCTCCGTAATCCCGAATACTCTCGTGGTTGACGTGAGTGCACGAGAATTGGAAGCGGTTCGAGTCGTGCCAGTGACTTACGAGAGTATGGAGCCGGTCGCTCAGAAAGTCGTGGCGTGCTGATGAGCGTAATCTAGCCTAGGAATCAACATGCAGCTGAAAGATGCTGGTGTTGACCGCAATATCCTGAAACAGGATGGAAACGCGGGGAAACTAAAGAAACAACAAGAACAATCTCTTACAGGACTTTGCAGGCAGCATCAGCATTTTTAAGCTGCTGTTGGTGCACCAGGCGATATAAATTGTTGGCATTTAATATTCTTTCTGTAGTAGTACCGATATAGTGAGTTGTCAATCAACACGGTGAAGTAATTATGTAAGTGAAGAGTGCTGGTAGTTTGCAAACACTAGCATAATTCTTTTTTTTTTGTTCGCACATCCTTTACAGGACATCGCTGTCAACGTCAGCATCATTCATCTGATTGTTGATTTCATGGCAAGATTACGCTCAGTAGTCTGCCGTTGCTTTCTGGGCGACCGGCTCACATACCCGGTAAGTTACCGACGCGGAGAGAACCGCTACAGATTCTCGCGCAACGTCACGTTACTCACGAGAGTATACGGGATTACGAAGAAAAGCATACATTTAGAGGAGTGATATTCGCCCTTTTGTGAGTGGTAATAACCAGAAGCAAGATACAGATAGATAAGCAGACAGACAGAGAGGCATGCAGACGTGCAGACAGACCGCCTGGGAATGCCCAATGTTCAGTGATGTCTTTTGACATAACAGACAGACTACAAACAGAGGTAGAAAGTTAAACAGACAATAAACAGAGAGACAGACTGCTCTGACGTTAGGTAGGTAAGTAAGTAGGTAAGTCATTTGTAGGGAGAGGGATACAAACAGACTGCAGACAGAGACAGAAAGCCAAACAGACAACAGACAGACAGATAAGAGACAGACAGATATACTGGTCTGTCGATAGGTAGGTAAGTAATTAGGTAGGTGGATGAATGGAGGGAGAAGGAGATAGGCTTCAGACAAACAGATAGAACGCCAAACAAACACACAGACAGATATAATAGACAGGCAGACCGGTCTGTCGGCAGGTAGGTAAGTGAGTAAGGTAGGTGGATGCATGGAGGAAGAGAGGAACAGGCAGACAGATAGTCAGATAGACATAATAGACAGGCAGACCGGTCTGTCGGCAAGTAGGTAAGTAAGTATGTAGGTGGATGCATGGAGGAAGGGAGGGACGGACAGGCAGTCAGATAGACATACTTACAGACAAACAGATACATAGACATCAACGCGCAGCTGGAAAGCAAGCAGGTAGATAGGCAGACATTTGGGAAGACGAGCGGATGGACGGACATACAGACACTCAGACTTACCTGTACACGAGGTCCGGCTGCATGCCGTCATGTGTGACCAGCCAAGCACCAAACCGAAAGGCACCAGCGTAGAGCAGAAATATGACACCTTGGGAAAAACCGTAGGAAATTCCATACAGGTGTGTCTGTTTTAAATTCTCCCTGTAAGTGAAAAATACAGCAAGAACATTTAGTTACAATGGCGTGGAAAACACATATCTGTAAGTTTGACAACTAAAAGCGGATGGTTAGTATTTGGAACGGATAATTTCAAGCTTTACAGATGGGATAACTTCTAATGAACTGCTTATTTCGTTTAGTCTCTAATTGGAGCCTCGTGTGGAAACAGACATGTCTATATATTGTCTATAGACATATCTAGTCTATATATAGACATATAGATATATATATAGTCTATAGACATGTCTATGTTGAGTAAATCACGTATTTAAAGGTTCAGTTACATGGGTATAGGTAATTAAATCAAGCATATTTATAAGGTTCGATTACATAGGAATTATTTTTCTGCATACCCTTTACAGGACATCGCTGTCAACATCAGCATCTTTCAGCTGATTGTTGATTTCTTGGCAAGATTACGCTCAGTAGTTTGCCATTGCTTTCTGAGCGACCGGCTCACATATCCCCTAAGTTACCAACGCGGCGAGAACCGCTACCGATTCTCGCGTAGGTCACGTTCCTCACGTGGATATACGGGATTACGGAGAAAGACGTTAACTCCTAGGGCAAAGGAGTCCGGCTACATAGGTATAGGTCGTGTAAATCAAGTATATGTTGTACGTGTAATTGTTTAAGCCAACTAAATCAAGTATATTTCTACGTGAATGTAAACGCATCTATGCTGCGTACATAAAATACATTCATTCATGTGATTACATTCGTCTAGGTTAAGTAAAGGGATCGGCGTGGCCGATAGGTTTATCACACTGGCACAATATTATGGTGTTATTCACCTATCTCTCCAAGGTCGTATAATGGCTTCGGACATTGTCATTCGTTTCAAGAGTGCAGTTTTTTCAATGACGACGGGGTGTGCGTGTGTGTGTGTATGTGTGTGTGTGGGGGGGGGGGGAGGGGGTGGATGGGTTACGGACTACGGATTTCGTACTCTACACGACGCTTTCGTCAGGCAGCTCTCTCTCTCTCTCTCTCTCTCTCTCTCTCTCTCTCTCTCTCTCTCTCTCTCCTCTCTCTCTCTCTCTCTCTCTCTCTCTCTCTCCTCTCTCTCTCGCCCTGATTGAACATTATAGCACACTGCTGTTCCTCCATCTCTTGATTTCTGTTTTCCCACTTGTATCGTTGTCTACCTCTTGTTCACTTGCCTTTGATCTTAACCCCCCCCCCCTCCCCTCCCCCCCCCCCCAGTATGGTTTTATAAGAGTGTTTTGTCTTTTAACATGGCCAACATATTTCACTTGCCTGTGTTTTGTTTAATTTATTTTATCAACTCTCTTTTCATTCCCAGTTTTTCTAGAACCTCTGATTTTGATTATTTTTGTTTCCATGAAATACTGCATAATCTTCTGTATATGCACATCCCCAGGGCCTCTATTCGACTTTGTAATTGCTTGTTCAATGTCCAGGTTTCTGCGCCATATAGCAGTGTTGAATATACACTACTAATAATGACTACATTGCTATCAAGATAGGCCTGTGATCCATTTTCTTGAAGTGAGGTATCACCAAGGGAGATTTGACTACACAAATAATACCAGGTAATTAGTAAACGTGTTTGTTTGTTCTTGTTCGCTCATTATGAACACAAACGTAGTCCACACACTTGCAACTACTTCTAGTGCACTGAACTGATTTTTACGTGTGGATTATCTTTCCCTGTTACCAGTGTCCCTCGTCATGAGGTGAACCCACTCCGACTTCTGAGGTACTTGTATTTACTTGCCCAAGTCAAGGACGAAAAGTCAACATTTTAATCCAGCTGACCGGTATAATTTGTCTATAAATGAAAGACTAGAAGAAAGGAACAAGTCAGTGTAATTCATAATTCAGTGACCTAGTAAATATGAGCAAGCACACACCTAAGCTGGTGATATGTGCTGGCCTTAATCAAAATACTCAACGTATCAAGAAGAGATAAGATCAGAAATGAAGAAATCAGGACTAAAATGAGGGTTATAGCAGCACTAGATTTTATTAGACGGCAACAAGTCAAATGGTTTGGCCATGCAAGTAGGTTACCAGTCAACAGCATACCACAACAAGCAATGATGTACAGACCAGATGGAAACAGAGGAAGAGGCCGACCACGTAAACGTTGGACGGAGGGAATAGCAGAGTCCATGGGAATATCGATATATGAAGCCCATAATCGGGCACTCTCACGATGTTTATACTTTACCTCGACACCGCAAGGTACAAGAGGAACATGATGAGATGAGAGATGAGATGAGATAAACAAAACGTATATGTCAATACAAGAGGGAGGGGTCGACCACCACGACGAAAGGCATGGGACACTGCAGACAGCTTTGGCATGAGGGTGCACGAGACACAAGACAAGGCGAAGGATCTAGAGGCTTTTCGACGCGCCATGAGACGTCGACCTTCTGCAAAGGACCTGCTACATAATGATTGATGATGTGTCAATCAACAAACATGAACTACCTGTGCGGCTGCTCCAGCTGATGGCAGTACAGCTGGTAGAAGTACTCCTCCCTGGTCAAGGACTGGACGGTTCTGATATTTTCCACACACTCACTGGCAGTCTGTGTCAATACACGAACGAGGAATGGTCAGTTTCTAGCCGGGATATTTCAGATTTAGTTATTGTCGTTTTTCCATTACCTCTACCCCGTAAAGCCTCAGAAGAGAAGTTATAATTAGGGCCCACCCCAGCCTCAGATTTATAATCCTCGAATCCCGGTCGGTAATTAGAGCTTTCAAATTTGATGCTACCTAGTGCCTCCTCTAATCTCTACTTCCTATTTCTCCGTCTATGAGCGCCAAACAATACTATGTGTGCTTATTTGTGAACTGTCCTAGTGGCCTCAATTTATTTCCTGTGTAGTGCGTGTACTAAATTGAACCGACCAATCATTTCTCTACTTTAAATATTTGTGAATATACTGGCCACAACATTACGGTCCGATGTGTTTGTGTGTTTATTATTTGACCTATGCTGGTTTAATATGAAATTATGAGACCTATTGTGATATCTCAATGGTTTGATATGAATTCTGTCCGTATTCCATAGTTGTAGGTTCATCTGTATGATAGACCTGGCTAATGAGGACACTTTTCTGTTGAGTGTCTAGTTGGTCATGCCTTGAAATACACTTGTTCCTGCATCGAAGCGCCGTCGTCATTTGGAGGCGACAGGTTTGAATCCCGGTAGGTAACTATAACTTTCAAATTGTATGTTGTCTAGTGCGTCCTCTAGTCTCTACTTCCTTCTTCTCCTTCTTTGAGCGCCAAACAATACTACGTGTGTTTATTTGTGAACTGTGTTATGAGGTCATATGAAGTAATGATAGTCAATATATTTTATTCTTATAGTCCGTGCCGTGTGGCGTTAGTGATCGTGTCTCTCCGCTTCCCTGGATCTCGTGTTCTTTCAATCATTTGTGGTACTGAATTGTCGACATGCCATGCTGTGAAACTGTCTAGCTTCCCTCTTGTTTTCCCCCTGCATCTCTTTCCTTCTAGATTTCGCATGCCCAAAGAATGTCTTCTTCTTCTTCTTCTGATGTGAGTAATCAGTCCTTTTTGTGATTTAACTTCTTTCAAGATAACTTCATTAATCTTTCTACCTCCCACTGCGTTCTCATCTTTCTTCCATAACATCACATTTCTGCAGTCTCCACATAATTTCTCACTCTGCTAAGTGCTCTGATTCGCTTCAGTTAGTTGAAGAGTTTGGGAAATGCATACTACAGGCAGCGCGAGAAACAGTACCAAGAGGAGCCCGTAAACAATATAAACCCTACTGGAGTAGTGAACTGGAACAGTTGCATAATGATGTTGAAGTGTGTAGAAAGCAAGCAGAGGCCACACCCAGCCAAGAGCACCACAATAAATTCCAGCATGCAAAAGCCAAATTTCAAAGGGCCAAGCTGCAGGCTAGACGGAAAAGCTGGCAGGAGAAAACGGAGTCTCTGAACTTTGAAAGAGACACAAGGAAATTGTGGAAGCTAATAAAACAGCTTAATGACGAGGGCACAGGGAGAAACTCAAAAATTGCGCTACATAAAGATGGAAAAATCTTAACAAGAAAGCAAGCAGCTGACCATTTTGCGGACTCATTCGCTCAAGATAGCAATATCAAAATTAGTCCAGAGAAACAACAAGAGATTCGAGAGAAAACGACAACATACAGGACAGAAGGAAATAGTACATGAGGTTCTGGAGGCACCCATCACAATCAGCGAACTGGAGCTAGCCATATCAAAACTGAAAATGAGAAAGTCACCAGGAGCTGATGGTATCTCCAATGAAATGATCAGGAACCTAGGAACAGAGGCCAAAACAAAGCTGTTGCAGATCTTCAATAACAGCTGGACCTTAGGCAGTGTTCCACAAGCCTGGAGAGAAGCAATCATGATACCCCTCCTAAAATCAGGGAAAGATGGTTCCATTGCCTCTAGCTACAGACCAATTAGCCTCACCAGCTGTCTCTGCAAAACACTGGAGCGCATCATCAATCACAGACTGCAGTGGTACATTGAAAGTAAAAACATCCTTGTGCCACAGCAGGCTGGCTTTAGGC